>JADBJO010004152.1:7500-35000 GCA_016801955.1 Conus betulinus | reverse complement strand
AATCCAAATTTGCCATGCGTGTCGTGAAATCTGCATTCATGCGAGCTAATAACAGCTTGATCTAAATACAGATTCCGGTCAGGTGACTTTGTTTATCTGCATTTTTTTTCTAAATTATACGATACTAGTGAGACTGGTCAACAACAAACGTCACTTATAGATTTATACTGGGTTCCATTAGACTAATATATAGATTTGTACCGATCTATGTTCTTTGTAATTGATATGATCTGTCAGCCCCATCCTAGTTAGAAAAAGAAATGCAGTTTGACAAGATAAGATAATGTTGCTTATAGACCGCAAAGGGCCATATCAGGGCTGTCACCAAGTTAAAATCAACTCACAAGTCATTCATTCACACAATTCATTAAAATACATCATCTAAAAACTCAACCAAAATTTTGGTAAAAATCTTTCCACTGTAAAATCTCAGATCCGATGAGAAATGTTACCCTCTTTCAAGAACGTAAACATCGCGTCAGGCGGAACATCTCTGAACAAGGTTTTCATGGAATCTGCTGTAAAATGTTTGTGTCTCACATCGTGCAAGTCCCAACATTCTAAAAGAATATGTTTCACTGTGAGTGGCACATGACACGGAATGCACCACGGAGCTTCTTCACTCTTTAAAAGGTAGGAATGGGTAAAATGCGAATGGCCGGTGTGCAGCCGGCATAGAACTGTTTTTTTCTTTACGACCACCAGACGAAGATGAGAGGAACTCCTTAAGGTTTGGACGGATCTGAAAGAGTTTGTTTTCGTCTGTGTATTCCAATCCTCCTGCCAGAGGTCTCTGACATAATCGTTAATTTTGGGTTTCAGATCTGAGCAGGGGATAGGTGTGTTTGACAGTTTCTCTCTTATGGCATTCTTGGCCAATCGATCAACCATTTCGTTCCCTCCAATGCCAACATGACCAGGAACCAAAGCCAGAAGAATGTTGTAACCATCCGCTGTCAACTTGGTAAAAAGTTAAAAAAAGTGTAAAAGTTCAGGATGCTGAAGGTTGCAGCCAACTATGGCCTCCAAAGCTGACAGTGAATCCGACAAAACTAGAAAAGTCCCTCTTTGTAGATTGTGAGATTATCCTCAGTGCTAGAACCAGAGCTGTTAAGTTCAACAGAGTAAGCAGACGCATCTGAAGGAGTATGTTCTAACAGTATTTGAGAAGGAGCACCAGGGCAATAGGCTGCACAGGCCACTCCATCTTCAGACTTGGAACCGTCAGTGAAAATTTTCTGATAGGATGAGAATTTCGAACAGAGGTCAGCATACAATGCAGTTTGACAAAATAAAAAGTGCATGACTTAGAAAAATATAACTATTCCCAACAGATAAACATCCCGTAACACAAGAATAAAAGTTTTCTTCAATATGACAACGGCAAATGTATTTTGAACGAGGCTAATCTTTTTCCATGGGTGCTTCTCCACGGTTCGTTTCTGAAACATTGGGAAAAAAAAACACCTAAAAGACAACGATTTGAATTGTGCAAAAATAAGGGGAGATGGGAATGAAGTAGGGGGTAGGGTTTGAGGATGTAAACGGAGACGGGTAGTAGGAGGAGTGGGAGCTTTTCATCCGTGCCCCTCTGTGCCAATAAACCCACCAGGTAACGGCTTTTTATCCGCCCCCCGCCAAATACGCTTATTATGTCATGTCCTCCATCTGTGCGCCCTCTGGCCCAGTAAAGCACCAATGTCACGCTGTAAACCCACCATGTAGCGCCCTTTATCTGTCCCCTCTGCCAAATACGCCCACCATGTCACGTTTTCCATACGTGCCCCCTCTGCCCCACTAAGACACCCACGTCACGCCCCTTCATCCGCCTCCTCTGCCCCACTACATCCCCCATGTCATGCTCTTTATCTGCCCCCCCCCCCCCCCCCTAATACACCTAGCGAGAGGTGGCAGCTCACTGATGTGAGAGATCACTGTCGGGCGGTGGAGACAACCTTCCAGCCATGTGGGTGACGGCGGGCCTAGCCTGTGTCGCTGGGGGACGGCTCCTGGAGATGTGAGGTGATCGGCGAAGGAGCGCTGCCCGACTGTGACTACGGTGGCCCTGACAACCATGCTCCGTTTTGTGGGGAAGCAGACATGGTGGGCACTCCTAATGGGGTTGGGGTGAAAAATGCTCTCACGGCCGCAGTCAGCGAGTACCTGCCGAATGTTAGAGGCTCGCGCGGCGCTCCAGCGACTTTCGTCCTGCTCCCTCCCGAGCATGAAGAAGCGGCCTGGTGGTTCTGAAGACGGCCTGATGTTTGAAGGACAGCAGGGAACACAGACACCAACGCCCATCGTCACGACCAACAACCAGAAATTGAACCATTGTCGTTCAAGAGCAACACGACCAAACTTGAACATACATTCAAGAAGAACACGACCAAACTTGAACCAACGTTCAAGAAGAACACGACCAAAATTGAACCAACGTTCAAGAGCAACACGACCACACTTGAACCAACGTTCAAGAACACGAGCTCAGAGAGAGGAATCCAACGACCCCCGCTGAAGCCCACCCACCACTGCCGGCGACAGCAGTTGCTTTTTTCGTAACATTCTGCGCATTATTTCTAAAATAATATTATTTTTATGATGAATGTGTCTATGTCGGGTTTCTTAGGCGCTGTATTGCTTCAGATAACAAAAATGTTTTAAATAGCATAATTCCAGGATGAAAACCATCGATCACAGCTGATCGAAATTCAAGGGAAAGAACTGAAGAGTTATAAGGGCCTCTGGCCGATAGGACGTAAAAAATCACCACTAACTAATACGCCTAACATGTCGCCCTTCAGTCACTACCTCTGCCCCAGTGAGACACCCACAGCACACACTTCATCCACGCCCCCCTTGCCCCTGTACGTCCAGTATCTCACGCCCCTCTACCACGCCCCCTCTACCCAGCTATGCCCACCATGTCACTTCCTTCATTCGCGCCCCTTCTGCCCCAAGACGCCCACCATGTTACGCTCTTCATTCCCCCCCCCCCCCCCCCCCCCCCCCCCCCCTCATACGCCCAACCACGTCTTGCCCTTCATGCTGGCACCCCCTCCGATATTCAACACCCACCATATCACGCCCTTCATCCGCACCCCCCTCTGCCCGAATACGCCTACCCTCGTCGCATCTTTCATATGCGCCCCCTCAGCAACATATGCCCACATTGTCACGCCCGTTCAACCGCGCCCCCCCTCTGCCCCCCAATATACCCACCGGAGTTATGCGCGCCCTTGCATCCACGTCCTCTCTGGCCCCAACATGCCCGCCATGTCACGCCCTTCATCCACATCCCCTCTGACCAATACACTCACCCACTTCACGCCTTTAACCTGCTCCTTCAGCCCCAACACGTCCACCAACGTCACGCCTTTCATCTGCCCCCCCCCCCCCCCCACCCCGCACCAACGTCACGCCTTCATCTGCCCCTTCAGCCCCAACACGCCCACCACTTCCATCTGCCCCTTCAGCCCCAACACGCCCACCAACGTCACGCCTCCATCTGCCCCCCTTCAGCACCAACACGTCCACCACCGTCACGCCTCCATCTGCCCCTTCAGCACCAACACGTCCACCAACGTCACGCCTTTCATCTGCCCCTTCAGCCGCAACACGCCCCCAACATCACGCCTTTCATCTGCCACTTCAGCCCCAACACGTCCACCAACGTCACGCCTTTCATCTGCCCCAACACGTCCACCAACGTCACGCCTTCCATCTGCCCCTTCAGCACCAACACGTCCACCAACGTCACGCCTTTCATCTGCCCCTTCAGCCCCAACACGCCCACCAACGTCACGCCTTTCATCTGCCCCTTCAGCCCCAACACGCGCCCCCAACGTCACGCCTTTCATCTGCCCCTTCAGCACCAACACGCCCACCAACGTCACGCCTTTCATCTGCCCCACCCCCACCCTCTCCAAGCCGCACCTCAGCCCCAACACACCCACCAACGTCATGGCTTTCATCTGCCCCTTCAGCCCCAACACGTCCACCAACGTCACGCCTTCCATCTGCCCCTCATCACCAACACGTCCACCAACGTCACGCCTTTCATCTGCCCCTTCAGCCCCAACACGCCCCCCAACGTCACACCTTCATCTGCCCCTTCAGCCCCAACACGCCCCACCAACGTCACACCTTCCATCTGCCCCTTCAGCCCCAACACGTCCACCAACGTCACACCTTCCATCTGCCCCTTCAGCTCCAACACGCCTTTCATCTGCCCATCTGCACCAATATGCCCCACCATTGTCACGCCATCATCTGCACACCCTCTTCCAAAGTACGTCAACCTGTGTCACAGCCTGTATCTACGACCTTCATACGACTACATAGGCCCTGAAAACTTCACTTCCTGTTCCCTCACTCATGTCGTGTCCTATACCCTCACCTGAGTCACGTCCTGAAATTAGGCATCCCGTACGCCCCCCCCCCCCCCCCCCCCCCCCCCCCCCAATTTCACGCACTGCATCATCTCTATCCTAGCCCATCTATGTTATGCTCTAAACACTACACCCCTGTACCCAAACCACGCCCTAAGATCAGCCTCCCCCACGCTTCCGCTACCCTATCTCTGTATAATGTGCCGAAAATCAATAATAAATGTCTTTGAGGATTCTCAGAAGATTAAAACAAAAAAGAAAAAAACAGAACAAATGTCGACAACGTTCGGGTCACAGACCGTCTTCAGGAGTTGTGACATAAAAGAAAAACCAATAAATACGTATAATGACATATGAAAACATACGTAAACGGACGATGACGTGCTTACAGGTGTGTGTGTGTGTGTGTGTGTGTGTGTGTGTGTTTGTATGTATGTATGTACGTGTGTGTGTGTGTGTGTGTGTGTGTGTGTGTGTGTGTGTGTACGTGTGTATGCGTGCGCACACACGTGTGTGTGTGTAATGGGAAAAAGGAAAATTCAGTGACAATCCCATTTCACCTCGAGGAAAAAGAGAGGCAGATAGAGGGAAATGACAAACAGAACCAGAGATGGAGAAAAAAAAAGAGTGGTAGAGGAGTCATATGTTTGGAAGGGGGTGCTTTAGAATGTGTAGAAGAAAGTGAGAGAGTGGAAAATGAGAAGTCTTATTCTTGGAAGGGGGCACTTGGCGTGCCGAAAATCCTACTCCCGCTATCTCTATAGTCTCACTCACGTCACACCCTGAAATTGAAGCACCCTCCTACCCCCTTTCCTCGTACCCCAGCCTTTATCGTGATCTGAAATCCGTGCCCCCCCCCCCCCCCCCCCCCCCCTTACTCCCATTCGTGCGAAGTCCCAAAATCTGCACTTCCTATTCTCCCACCAATGACACACCATGCATTGACACCACCTGCACTCCCACCTATTTTGCACACCCTGCATCCACGATGCCGTCCCCCCCCCCCCCCCCCCCCCTTCATGTCATGCCCCGTATTTGCACAACCCGATCGCTGTACCACCACCAATGTCATACGCTGTAACCGCATCCTCGATACCCGCCCACCATGTCGCACACTGCATCCATGATCCCCTTACCCGCGTCCATGTCACCCCCTGCATTCATGACGCCGTACCCAAAGTATACCCTGCATCTACGTTCGCCGTACCCCGCATGTCATGTCAGACCCTGCAGTCGCTCCTCCACACACCTCTCTCACGTTTGCCCATACATAACGCGTGCTGCGTGCGTGCGTGCGTGCCCGTCCCCCCCCCTACCCCCCCTCCCCCATCCCCTCGTTCGCGCCCATCCATGTCGCATCATACATTCGTGCTCCGCTCCCCATCCCTACGATACACGCTTCCTCCTCACCATTACACAACCCTTTAAAATACACCTGAAAACATACCGGAAACTTCGTTTAAAAACCATTCTTCCGTAAAATCTTTGATCGAATGGGACATCTCTGAACAAGGTTGTCATGGACACTGCTGTAAAGCGTTTACGTCTTACATCGTGCAAGCCCCAACATTCTAGAAGAATGCAGACCTTAAAAAGAATGATGGCACGAAAACTTTTTTCTTCTTCTTTTGGCATCAGTTGTCGGATCAATGGAGCACCTAAGGCGGTGATTTTTTTTTTTTTTTTTTTTTTCCTATGGCCGAAATCTACCTCTTCATTTTTGGTGCTTCACACTAATGGCACGAAAACTGCACGAAACTGAAACGGATGAGGAGAAGGCTGAGCTACTAAACAACTTTTTCAGAGTGTTTTTTTACTGTCGAGGATCCAGGACTACTCCCTGAATTTGAAAGAGATGTGTATGAAAGTGAACTTGAAGACTTTGAAATAACAACAGAATCAGTCAAAAAGATACTTATTAAATTAGACAAGAACAAGGCATCAGGTCCAGATGGCATCCCACCCAGTATCCTAGCACAAGCAGCAGAAGAATTAGCCCAACTGATAGCCATGCTGTTCAGGAAGTCACTTGATACAGGTCAGCTCCCGAAGGAATGGAAAATGGCGTTAGTGTCCCCAAATTTAAGAAGCGAAGCAAGGCAGTAGCGAACAATTACCGCCCTGTGAGTTTGACTTGTGTGGTGTGCAAGGTATGGAGAAATGGTGAGGGCAAATTTTGGACCACCTGATCAGCAACGAGTTGATATCAGAGCACCAACATGGATTTGTGCCGGGACGCTCCTGTACCACGCAACTGCTTTAAGCCCAAGGTTCATGGACGAGTACACTGGAAGAAGGAGGCTCAATTGATGTTTATATGGACTATCCGAAGGCCTTTGACTCCGTCCCATACAGGCGGCTAGTACAGAAACTGTCTGCAAGCTGAGTTAAAAGGTAAAGTCCTAGACTGGGTAACAGATTTTCTCAGTAACAGGAGACAAAAAGTCGTCATCAACGGAGCCAGTTCATCAGAAGGCAGTGTGACAAGTGGTATTCCACAAGGATCTGTGCTTGGGCCGCTGCTGTTTGTGATCTATATAAATGACTTGCCTAGAGGGTTGAAGACTACTGCTAAGATGTTTGCAGATGATACGAATCTTTATGTGAGAAACGATACTGAGAACGGTCCAACAGATCTCCAAGACGATTTGAACAGCTTACAAGAATGGTCCGACAAATGTTTATTGCGTTTTTCACCCAGACAAATGTTGTTTTGAAGCTTGGTCGGAGTAATGAAAATGAGTATTTCATGGGGAAAGTCGGACAGCAACAAAACAAGAGTGAAACTAAAAGAAACTGACAAGGAAAAAGATTAGGCGTCGTAGTGGCTAACAAACTCTCGTTCAAAGAGCAGGTTGCTCAGACTACATCAAGGGCCAACAGAATAGTAGGACTTGTACGCCGATCTTTTGATCATCTGTCCGAAAGAACTTTTGTACTTTTGTTCAAGAGCATGAGATAATGTTGCTTATAGCCCAGCCGACCGCAAAGGGCCATATCAGGGCTGTCACCAAGTTAAAATCAACTCACAGGTCATTAATGCACACAATTCTTTAAAATACATCGTCTAAAAACTCAACCAAAACTTTGGTAAAATCTTTCCACTGTAAAATCTCAGATCCGATGAAAAATGTTAACCCCTTTCAAGAACTCAAAGATCGCGTCAGGCGGAACTTCTCTGAACAAGGTTTTCATGGAATCTGCTGTAAAATTGTTTGTGTCTCACACCGTGCAAGTCCCAACATTCTAAAAGAATATGTTTCACTGTGAATGGCACATGACATGGAATGCACCACGGAGCTTCTTCACTCTTTAAAAGGCATGAATGGGTAAAATACGAATGGCCGGTGTGCAGCACGGCACAGAACTGTTCAAGAGCATGATCAGGCCACTGTTGGAATATGGTCACAATGTCTGGCAACCGTATTACAAAGGTTTATGTAGTGACATTGAGGATGTGCAACGTCGTGCAACGAAAACACCGAGCCATCTCAAAGACAAACCCATACCCCGAGAGACTGAAAATTCTGAAGCTTCCATGTCTTGAGCACCACCGTCTTCGGGGTGATATGATCGAAACTTATAAGTACCTCAAGGGAATGTACAACACCCATAGACCTACGTTTGAAAAGGACACGAAAAACCAGTTACGAGGAAATTCAATGAAGCTGAAGAAGAGTAGAAATAAATTAGCAGTTAGAGCACTTTTTTTCTCGAACAGGATCAATAATAATATTGGAACAATATCCCAGAGTCAGTGGTTTCTGCACCATCAGTGGATGCTTTCAAGAGAAGACTCGATGAACAGTGGAAGAATCTCTATCTCATTGTATAACCCTACTTGCCAAGAATAACTGAAAAAACTGAGCTTGCACGCAATGCTGAAAAACCAAAGTTACAAGTAGATAGACAAATAGGCTCTTTAAAAGTAGAGCCTCAATCGCTCTTAATACTATACTATATACTAGAATGCGTTTCGCTGCGAGTGGTATGACATGGAGTGCACCACAGAGAGATTCACTTTTAAAATATAAGAATGGTTGTAAAAGGAGTGGCGCACGACTGTGTCAGGTGTTTAGTGCCCTTTTTTAATACTGCGGAGCATGTCACACCGCTTGGTTATTTGTTACTAATCGTTTGACCTCTCTTCCGAGTTTATTCCTCGTCGACTCCACTTAAAGTGTTAACACTTGCAAAATTCTATTGACCTGAATTTCATTTCATAGTTAAGTGTGCTGACAGTAGTCAGAATTCTCAACACTCCATTTGAAATGCCAGAACACAGTCACTACTTATTTTCCCTGAACTCATTTGGATTTCACTTAACATGAATCACATAGAAAGAATATAGGTCAATACCCCCACCTGCTTTAATTGTTTCTTATCAATCATGCGGAAACTCGTCAATAATGTTGTTTAACCCTAAACGTCATTTGAAACGACCTTTTCTGTCAACCGTTCTGAAACTTTCAAAGCTGTCAAATAAAGAAACCATTGCCTTAGGGTCGTACGGTACAACCAGAGAAAAGGTAATTAACATCCGTCAGAATTCTAGTCTGCATCTAATTTCTACTAATTCTTCAAACCTCATTTAATGCAGGATCTACGTAACACAAATGTTACACACACACACACACACACACACACACACACACACACACACACGGCGCGCGCGCGCACATACACTACACACGCACGTAAAATGTTGATACAAGCAAGAACGTTTTGGCTTTTTCAAATTCTTCACAGTTCTCTGAGCAAGGCTCCTGTCTTCTCTGTCCCCTGTGGATGTGGGTTGTGAATGCATCTTGAAGTCCCTGCAGTGGATGATCCAGCAGAAGTCACATTTCTTCCTGCAGTCCCTGAGAACAGATTCTCTGGAAGCCTGTAGTAACGCTGTGAACTCGATGACGATGTTGGTTGTATCACGTCCCTGGAGTCATTTGCCCTTGGTGAGGATGGAAGTGGTTGTGGAAGATGAAGTGCCAAAGCTCGTGCCCAAAGCTGTGGGCTGACTGGTAGTGATTCTCGTAGACAGCCCATCCCTCACAACCTGCCACAAACGAAGCCGCGGATTAAATTCTGACCAAGAATTCGCCGCTAAACCATCACAAAGAATATACTAAAGCATGAACAATATGAACTAATGCCTTAGAATGACATTCACACTCGTTGAGAATTTTTAAAAAAAGACAGTAAAGTCCATGAAAAAAAGATACTAAACCTGGGAAACAGAAGACTGTAAATGAGGCTTATTCCTTAGAAAAGACAGACCAATTTACGAAACAAAGACATTTTGAAAGAAGATAACACTACACAATATGAAAGGGTAACATTTAGCCCTATAAAAGAAGCTGACAGTTACCCTTTTGACTCAAAAAAGTTATCAGCCCTATGGTAAGGTAAGGTAATCTTGCCTATAGCCTGGCCGACCGCAAAGGGCCGCCAATACTGACAAATCAAAACATGAAGTATACCTGTGGAAAAATGGAGGTAAGTTGGAGACCCATTATTTAGACGACATAAGTCCAGCTGTGAAAAGACATCTTAAAGAAACAGACTCTGGATAAAGACACGCTACCCCAAAGCGGATTATGGCCATTAAAGTCACCCAACAGCAAACAAGGTGAGAAAGTTCTTCAGACTGACAAGGTCCTGTTTTATGGAAAGCCACTCTCGCAGCTACTGCCTGAAGAGGGGTAGGAAGAGCAACAGGACTACACAGCAAAGCTTCGTGGATAAGAAGGGCAACGCCGCATGTTAATCTCAATGTGGAAGTTTGTGTAGGTTTCCAAAGAATATATAAACCAGAAAGAGTGAAGGTTTTCTGGCTTTTAATTATGTTTCCTGAAGAGAAACTATCTGAGGTTAAAGTGTATCACGCAAAAGCTGCAGCTCCTCAAAGTTGGAGCTTAAATCACGGATATTCCAATGGATTAATGTACTATCCATGGTGCAGAGGACAAACAAGAGAGACGTCAGCTCATCTCTGAGTTGTCCACGTCTAATAGAGCAACTTTGTTCTGATGAAGGACCCGCTGGGACACTTGCCTGCAGGCGGAAACCAGCTTAGGTTTTGGAGACGGCGGAGGTCACCTTTTTTTAACCTCACCATCTCCAGACTTAGCTGGACTCGCTTGACCGCACGGGCACTGCTCGCGAGCTGGTTCTTTCAGTCTGAGTAGCAGCTGATCGATTAGACTGCTGGGCAGTCTGAAAAGTGGCGGATTTAGCGCCTCCTGCCATGGACATCCACTATAGGTTGGGAGGTGGTAGATTTGCCTCCAACGGGGCCCCGACACTTTTTCTTGCAATGTTTTGGGAACATGTAACAGCATCCGTTTGACAGCGAACAGTACGTGCTGAAACTCTTTTCACAGCTGAAGTGTATGAAGGAACTTAAGCAGACCGGCTACCAAGAACCTGCTTGCGCGCCTTGAAAAATGAAACTGTATTTTTCGTTTTATTTTTTTTAATGTTAGCTTCCTGAAGAGGAAGTGGGCAGTTGCGTGAAGAGGAGGGGTGGTCGCAATCACAGTTTGCACATTGGGCCGGAGCTTTACATGGCTCATCATGGGTTGCTTTGCGGCAAGCACCACACACCTCCTCCCAAGGACAGCGATCTTTGACGTGCCTAACATCTGGCACTGGAAACACCGTATCGAAGACGGAATGTAAAGTTGAATGCGCACATTCAAATAACCCACGTTGATTACTTGTGGCAATAATGTCAGAAAGAGGGTGCTGGTGGGCACGCTTTCTGTTCCTTTACGAACTGTGACCCTATGCACGTCAATTACACCTTGGGATACAAGTTCAGTTTTTATCTAAGTCTCCGAGACGCCTCCGAGGTCTCGGCAGCTAATCACTACCTTGGATGGACTCAACTGTTTATGGGGAGTCACTCAGATCTCTCTGTATACTAGTTTTATGGCACTCAACAGCTGGTCTGGTAAACTCTATAGGAGGAATGCACTAAAACCTATCGAAACAAGACAATAAATCGAGAGAAGTCCATAACTGTATGAAAGGAGAACACTAAAACCTTCGAAGGAATGATGCTATATCTGTGTAGTGAAAACACTACAACTTCTAAAAAAAAAGGGGGGAAACAGCCACCTGGAGCTACTACACTAGCCCACACAACAAAGACGCTAAACCCTATAAAGAACACAAAAGGAGAGGATGTCAAATGCCATTACAGGAGATCGAGAACACTCGCACTATTTGAAAGGTTTACCCCCCAGTTCCCGTAACAGTAGGACATTAAAACCTATGAAAGGATTCACATGCTGACTGATTACCATATCAGGCTTTCTGTGGATAACGGACACTCAGATCAGGAGTACCAGATGCGCACAAGAGAATATTTCAAGAAGAGGATAAAAGACGTCTTCAAGAGCTCTGCAGCTCAAACCAAAATGATCTGAAAGCATGCGTCCATGCTCCAGATCCCTTGATTCACGAGACCTGCTCCAGAGCTCGAGTCGGCCTTTCATGCCTCTCCAGGAGACATTCCCTCTGGTACTCCCCGTTTTGTATCCTTGATCCACAGAACACCGACGTAGGAAACTACCTTCTCGGCCATATGAAAAAATAGACATCGAATACTAGAAAAGAATACACTAACCTCCGAGAGAGAAGCCAAACAAATCTGTGAATGAAGGAGACACTGACACAAGGAAAGAATACTCTAAACCTGTGAATGAAGAAAACACGATACCTAGATGAAGATGACATTAAACCTTTGTTTGGAGAAGGCACCGAACCTTGAAGAAAAGACTGAACGAGTCCTCGAGTTCTTAGGGAAAATAGAAACAATCAAACAACAAAAAATATCAAACCATTTGAAAGGTGAGCTAATGTTGCTTATAGCCCAGCCGTCCGCAAAAGGCCATCTCAGGACTGTCACTGCGTTGAAGTCATTCACAACTCTTTCAAATACACCTAAAAACAACCCGAAAATTTTGTATATATAAAAAGACTCTCCTTTGCAGAAATCTGAGATCAGATGAAAAGTGTTGATCTCTTTCAACATTCAAAGATCACATCAGAAGGGGATATCTCTGAACACGGTTTTCATGGAGTCTGCTGTAAAGTGCTTATGTCTCACATCATGCAAGTTTCAACACTCTAAAAGAACATGTTTCACTGTGAATGGTACATGACATGGAATGGACCATGGTGCTTGAAATGCCAGTATGCAGCCGGCATAAAGCTGTTTCTTCTTTGCGACCACCAGAGGTAGATGAGAGGAACTCTTAGGTTTGGACGAATCTGGGAAAATTTTATTATCCGTCTGTGCATTCCAGTCCTCCTGCCAGGTCTCTGATATAACCATTAACCTTCAGTTTCAAATCTGAGTTGAGGATAGATATGTTGGACAGTTTCTTCGTAGAGGCGTTCCTGGCCAAAATATCAGCCATTTTATTTCCCCGAATGCCAGCATGACTGGGAACCCAGCTAGAACAATGTTGTGACCTTCCGTTTTCAAAGAGGTAAAAAGCAAAAAAAAAAAAAAAAAAAAAAACAAAAAAAGCAAAAAAGAACGTTTAAAAGTTCAGAATGATTGAGGTTACGGCCAGCTATGGCCTTCAAAGCTGACAGCGAATCAGACAAAAACAGACAGTCCTTGTTTGCAGATTGAGAAATAATCTTCAGTGCTAGAACCAAAGCTGTAAGTTCGGCAGAGTAAACAGAAGTATCTCACGTAATGTGCTTTGATAATATTTAAGAAAGAACAAACTGGGCAATAGGCTGCGCAAGCGACTCCCTCTTCGGACACTGAACCATTTGTATTTTCTGAAAGGATAGGAATTTTGTACAAATATCGGCAAACAACGCCTTGTCTTCCTAAGAACTGGTGGATTCTTTGCTAAAAGCAGCGAAATCAAAGCGGATTTCTGGTGTGAAAAAGGTCCATGGAGGCTTATCTAGAAATTTGGAGAAGGCGGAAAATTCCTAAATCAAGACCTGCATTTTGCACATGGGACTGCATACAAGGTCAAAATGGAGGATTAGTTTGGATTTCTTCAAATTTTCTTTGAAACCAAGGATTAAAAACACAGCCATAAGCAGGGTTTTCCGGTTCAACTATCTGAGATAATTCAAGGATAGTTCCAGCCTGCGGTTGGATAATGAGGGTTCACCTGTTTCTGCATACAAGCTGTACACTGGGGTGGTGCATAACGTTCCGAGACGGACTCGAAGCCCTTTATGATGAATAGGATCCAAGAGTTCCAGATAAGAGAGTCTCGCAGAGCCGTACAGCCACAGTCCTGTTTAGAACGAACCAAGGCTCTGTAGAAATGCAGTAAAGTTTTCTCATCGGCGCCCCAGTCAGTACGTGTGTGCTACGACCCACAGAATGTTCGATGCTTTCTGGCAAGAAGTTTTCAAGTGTTTAGTGAAACTAAGGAAGCTGAACTTTTGGTCGAAATAACTCCCAGATATTTGGCCTCCTTTACAGGTGGAATTGGAAATCTCCTTATGTGGACTGCAAGATCCGCAAAGAGCTGTCGAAAATTAAGAAAAGGTACAGCCTATTTCTTCTGCCCACATATCCACGCAAGGCTGGAGCCTGCACTTAACACTTGGGTACAAGCTTCCAGTTGCATAGAGAGCAAAATCATCTACAAACAATAAGCAGTCGTTACCCTGTCGAATCTAACAATGTTATTGATCTTAATTATGAAAATCATCCAAAACAGCAGGTCCAAGACGTCCAAAGAACCACGAACTAAACACTATGCAAGACGATTGTAACTCTGCACTCTGGATCAAGAAAACAGAATTACAGTAAACTGAAGATCATCACTAAAACTTATCTGTTGTCTTCCCCAAGTTGATTCTTACTGGTCCCCGTTTTCCACGGTCGTTGATGCATGAATGCCTTGCCCCTGTTGACAAAACATCGATATTTTCTGTGAACATGGACTATTCTGCGCAAATGATTCGGACTCACTGCAATTCTACGAAATGATTTTGATTTTGCAAAGTATCTGCGCGTTCTGTTATCTTGCAATCTGACAACATTTAGGTCAATACGATATGTTATATGAACAACATAAAAGGTTTCGACAATATTCCCATAGAAAACATAGCGCAGTACCCTTTCACACTCAATTTTATTTACCAAGCTTAAGACAAGAGATTGCTATAAACGAACTGGTCGATTGGATGTTCGGTAAAAGGAACATTTAGCAACGCATGGTATGCAAGTAACTTCATTAAACTTTTAATTTTAAAAAAAAATTAACGTTTTCTCTGTCCGTCACCTTTGTGTGTGTGTGTGTGTGTGTGTGTGTGTGTGTGCGTGTGCGTGCGCGCATGTATATACTGCAGTGTGTTTAGGAGAAAGAATAGTATGCATTTTCTTCAATTTCAACCTCTGGAAAAATCTGTTTCAGTGACGTATTCATACATTTCTCAATACTTTAAAGACAAGGGACAGAATCGACACGTGCACATACTGCATGCATGCGAAACGAAACGCAAAAATCTTCAAAATCCATCCTTCCTGCCTCCAACCTTATCACCGCCCCCTTTTCCCCTACTCCTCTAACCACGAGTCTTATTTGAGCACTGTTCTTGCAACTGTTACCAGGATCTCAATATACTTTAACCTCTTTCTCTTCTCCAACTGTGTCAGAGCAGTTTCAATGCATCTGTGTTGTGTTGGTTGATTCAGAGAGAGAGAGAGAGAGAGAGAGAGTGTGTGTGTGTGTGTGTGTGTGTGTGTGTGTACGCGTGCGCGCGCTTGTGTGTGTGTGTGAGTAGAGAGAGACAGAGTGTGTGTGTGTGTGTATCATGGGGGGGGTGGAAGACACAGAGACAGAGGGAGGGACAGAGAGAGACAGAGCGCGAGGGAGGGAGGGAAAAAGCTGACTCCCGTGTTCATCACTATCTTTCCTATCTCGCCTCCAATTGTGACGATTGCCTGGACAACCGATAAACACCAAGGATCCGCCTGGTGACCGATGCAACCGAGTCCAAATGCTGAACGAATCCTTCACCGACATGTCTGGCATATGTGCAGTTGTTCAAACAGTCCTGAAACATACAGTACTTCTGTCAAATCTGCAGAGCCGAAGAAACACGTATTCCTCCTTTTTCAGAATAAAATGAGTCAATGCTATAGAATGCTTTGAAAAATGTCTTTGATCTGAAGAAGTAGATCGACAACTGGGATGGAAAATTTAATTATCTAGGTTGGGTTTTTTTGTGGCATCAGTTCTCAGATCAATGGAGCACCCAAGGTGGTGATTTTCTTTTTGTACTTTTTTCTTTTTTTTTCCCCTACGGCCAAAATCCACCTCTTCATTTTTTGGTGCTTCACACTGTCCTCTTCATCTGCTAAAACAAAAAGCGGAAAAAAGCAATTTCCAATACTAGGGTTTTTTCCTTTTTTCCTTCTTTTCTTTCCCAACCAATCTCTTGCACACCATACACAAGTCTGTATGTTCTCTTAAAAATGGGCATATTTTTGCTGATTTTAGTGTTTCGGCAATTGATACAAAGTGTCTGGGTTTGTTGATGCAGTAATGTGTGGTGTACTGGCACACTCACTCTGATAATGTGTTGCATTATACAAAGGAAACAACATAGATGAAACAAAGGACTTAATTCTTTCCAGTTTTTCATTTTGTTTTACACATTCTCTCTCTCTCTCTCTCTCTCTCTCTCTCTCTCTCTCGACCCCCCCCCCCCCCCCTCCTCTCTCGCTCTCTCTTTCCAATGTGTTAACAATAGTAGTTACCTGATTAATTATCTAGTTAAATGATTCTGTTTCCTTAGGTTGTAGGTGTTGATTTGATTTTAACTCGAAACTGTGGTTTCCGACATTCCATTTGAACCCATAACACTCTCAACTATCGAAAGTTGAGAATACTATGGATTTAAATCGAATGTCTGAAACTACAGTCATGGTTAATTACACAAGAAGAGAACAAAGTTCATATCAAACTTACCGAGCAATTCTGCATGTAGCTCTGCCTCCTAGGCTTGGTAGAAGCTAGCAATTACTATGAAATATCCCTCTGTGTGTGTGTGTGTGTGTGTGTGTGTGTGTGTGTGTGTGTGTGTGTGCGTGTGTGTGTGTGCGCGCGCGCGCACGTGCAGACACATGTTGGTGGTGGGAGGAGATTCGCGGAGAGAGGGCAGCAAGAGGAGGATGGAAGTGGGGGGGGGGGGGGGAGGAAATCATGTTATCGGGGTTCCCTAGAAATTTGTCAACCACTTTTAAAAAAAAAAAAGTGTGTTTCGTGAAATACAGAATGCCGACACTCAACAGAAAAAGATGAAAAGGGAAGCTTGTAGCCAAACAAATTTCCATTTTACACCCGTTAATATGTGTAAAATGGTTCTTGCACCGCTCTTAAAACTGACCGATTTCAACGTTAAGAACTTGATCTGACTGAAAACGTAACTGTTCTCGAATAAACTATCTTGAGTTTACCATTAGAGGCGGTTTCTCCCATTGAAAACGTAACTGTTCTAAAAAACAACTGAGTTTACTATTGAAGGCAGTGTTGTACCTGGTACACTCTGGTTTCAAGCTCTGGACGATTCTTCTCGGTCGCCGTCTCACTGGCGGACCCGTCAGAGGAATTAGGGCGTCACTTGGACCACCCCAAGGCGCCCACATAGCCACCGGCACATTGCTACCCCTCTGGCCCGGTACTGTCTCTCAGGTCAGCATGGCTTGGGCATTCCTGTAGGTCACGCTGTGCTTTCTACTCCACTCGCCCGCGCTGTCTGAAGGGCTAAGGACTATCTCAAACTTTCGGCCAACGTCCTGTTCAAGGCCTGAACACAATGTTATTTTTTATTAAGTTCTAATATAATGACGTGGGGCATCTTTTGCTTCCTGTACTCCCGGGGGAAAGATTCTGTGAAAAGTTTCTAGTACTGCTGCGTTGAGTGCAATGTCAGTCAGTCTTTGTAATATCCAGACCCTATTTGCATGCCCTTGCTGGGGATGGTGATTGTCCTGAAAGACGCAGTGCAATGGTCCTCAGGTAGACTGGTTCCGATTCCCGAACGGTGATCACTCTTTATGTTCTAGCCTGAAGCTCTGACTGCGGATAAATCGCTCAACCGTGAGAATAAAGACACTAAATCCTACGAAGAAGACGCCAAAGCCTACGGGAAAAGATAATAAACACTGAATGTAGAAGAAAATATTAATACCTATGATACGAGCAACTAAATCATGGCAAAACAACAATAAACGCTGTGAACGAAGCATAAGAAAGCAACCAGAAATCAACCTTCAGAAAAAGGACTACATAATTCTGAAAGCTTACACTAAACTTTATGAGAAGCGAAATACGAGGAAACTAAGCGTTAAGACAAAAAATACTGTAAACCCTACAGAGAAAAGATGCTAAAACGTATTTAAAGAGGAAACACACCAATAGATTGAGACCATTACATCTCAAAAAAAAAAAAGGACACTGAACCCCATGAATGGGACGACCCTAAACCTTGTGGAAAGCGGAAACTAAGCCCCCAAAAATACCATCTACATGAAAGGGCGTCTAAACCTCTCGGAAAGATGACGCTAAAGCATACAAAAATATGAAACTACACTGTTAAAGGAAGCGTAAGTAACTGCTTTGAAAGGGAGGAGACTAAACCTTAGGGGAAAGAGAACAGTAAAGCCTGTGAACAGAGGAAACCAGGCCGTCCAGAAGGACAACACTCGCTACTTAAAAAGGATACTCAAACCTATGAAAGAACATTTAACATGAACATACTAATGCCCATAAAATGAAAAGGCTTGATACTGTTTGAAAAGATGACACCTAATCATTCTAAAAAAAAGGGACATAAAAAAGACAAACTTGTCGCAGCTAAACTCCGAGAAAGAATACACCAAAGCATAACAAGTAGAAACTAACGCGTAAGAATGGCGTTAATGCACGATGAGAATAAAGTAGAGAATAAAAAAGACCGTGAAGTCCACGTCCACGAAAAATATTGTAAACCTGGGAAAGAGAAGATTGCGGATGAGGCTTAAGCCACAGAAAAGACAACTCAACTACACAACAACCTACACAACACATTTTGAAAGGCGATTCCACTAAATATAAAAGGGTAACATTTTTTTCTGTAAAAGAAAACGACACCAACTCTTTTGAGAAAAAAAGGATCGTAAGACCTACAGGAGGAAGACATTGATAACTATCAATAACTCGTGGAAGAAGTCCACAGCTGTAAGAATGGGTAACACTAAAACCTCGGACAGTAAGATGCTCTATCTACGGAGTGAAAACACTACAGTATATAAAGGATCCACAAGTTCACGCGGATCACCATGCCACTGACAGATGTTCTGTGTATCAAAGGACGCTCAGATCAGGAGGTACCAGGTGCGTACTAGGGAATATTTCAGGAAGAGCTCTGAAGACTTCCTCAACAGCTCTGCAGCTCAGCCCCTGACGATCTGAAAACATGCGTCCATGTTCCAGATCCCTGAGTAAGTAGGAGACCTGCTACGTAGCGGAGTCAAGCGTTCATGCTCTTCCCGAAAATATTTCCTCTGGTACCCCCTGTTTTTTTTGTCCTTGTACCACAGAACACTAACATAAAAAAATGAGCAACTATATTAAGCATATGAACGACTGACACTAACGTTAGAAAGACGCACTAAATCCGGGGAGAGAAAACACTATATTCCGTGAATCAAGAAGACAACAAACCCTCATTACGACGACACCAAGTCCTTTCAATGAAAGGGAAAAACAACTGAAAAAAATACAAGAAGCATGGTGAATGAAGAAGATATTAAATCCTCAGAAAAAGAAGACAAACCATCTGAAAGTACACGGTGAACCTCTCCTACGACCCATGTACTGAACTCTTGGTGAAAAACAAAATTCTAGGTCTATAAAACACAACTAAAGTATGAAAGAACTGGAAGGGGAGGATGCTGTACTGGAAAAGTGCAGAAGAAATTAGAAAAAAAAAAAGAGGAAAAGACTGAAGTACGAGACCACCGCGCCTATTCTTCTAGCAGTAATAAGCAAGATTCCCCCGAGTTCACTCGTCCTGCTCTCCTTTTTCCACAGCTGTTGATGCTCGAGTTTTCTGCCCCTGTTGATGTAAACAAAAATACTTTTAACAGAATTATTTGTGCAAGTACTTCTCAAATACAAAATTCACAAAAGTAATTGGTCTTTAAAGTTTGTGCGCTTCTTTCCTTTTCACAAAGTATTATTATTTACCTATCCGTATGTGCACAAAAATATACGCTTGTCAAAAAAACAAAAAAGATCAGAGTGCTGATGTGTCCGTAGAGTGGAGGGGGTGGTACTGTTTGGGGGAATATGTGTGTGTGTGTGTGTGTGTGTGTGTGTGTGTGTGTGTGTGTGTGTGTGTGTGTGTGTGTGTGTGTGTGAGAAAGAGAGAGAGAGAGAGAGATTTAATCAAGAATGTTCATACGCTCTCTTTCATTAGGTTTAGCACTGGCTTAGCATCAGGTTTATCACTGGCTTCCTGTGGCATCCCGCTTCAGAGCTGGGAAACACTTGCCACAGACCGCAGTGCCTGGCGACTTGCTGTCCACAGAGGAGCAAACAGCTTCGAAGAAAAGCGTTTGCAGGAACTGGACCAGAAACGCCAAGCCCGCAAAGAGAGGAGACCTGACCCAATGACAGCTGTCGCATGCCTAGAGTGCGGACGCATCTGTGCGTCCAGCTTTGGCTTGCGCTCACACATGCGGAGTCACTGACGTCTTCGTCGACCACGACGGACATCCGTGATGAAACGCTCTTTTTCATCAGGTTTAGCTTCTCCTTTCGCATGGTTCAACGTGATCTTCCATCACGCCTGATTTCTCCATCTTTCAGCCCCATGGAAAATCTAATTTCTGCTCTGTTGCTCAAATCAATTCAGAAAGCCACCCAAATTTTGCCCCCTTGTCTCTGTTCCCGTGGTTACAGAATACGTGTTCGAGGTCAATTATGTTCTGTGGGTTGAAAAAAGTGAGAATATTTTCCTCAGCGTAAAGTTACTGAAGAACTAGCAGCTGAGTTTCCTGTAACAGGTCTGTCGGTAAAATCGGTAAACATGGGGCTGGAAAAAGGCGGTAAGGCACGGAGAGATGGTGTAGGAAGAGTGGAGGGTTGAAGGAGGGAGGGAGGGGTGAGGAAGCGTTGGAGAACCACTCTACAGCGCATAAAATTGGGGAGATGGGGCTAAAAAAAATTTGAAAAAAAGTAAAAACGCCACAAAGTCCTGAAATCAAGTTACTTAACTACACGTAAACACGTGCCTACCTGTCTTTCTATTATCTGCCTTGCAAGGACAAAAGTTACCAGTTAAACACCAGCTTAAGAACTGCTTAAAAGTACAGAATTTGCACTTACAATATCGTCAGTTGTCTTTATAGCACTGTCTTGTCTTGTGAACCTTTTTCCGAAGAGTTGGAAGTTCTTGGTGAGGATGGTTGATGTCCTGGAAGACACAGCACAATGGTTCTCTGGTAGACTGATACCAACTCTCGAACAGCGGTCACCCTTGTATGGCCTGCCCAAGTAAAAGCCTTAAGGTTAACTTCTGAAAAAAGGTCACTGGACCATAAGAAAGTAGAAAATGTATCATACAAAGAAGACACCAAGGCCTTTAGTTCATAAACAGCAAAACTAAAGATAATACTGAAAGCCAGTGAATGAATTTAATCTCGAGAAAGAATACTCTAAACCCTGTGAATAAAGACCAAGACTAAAACCCCTTGATGAGCCATATTAACCCTACGAAAAACTTCTCTAACACTCTGGAAGAAGATAACGCTAAACTATATGCGAACGGGGGATGCTAGACCTGATGGAAGAAGACAGAAGTAAAGCTTATAACAGAAGTGGCTATAAGCTCTCTGTAGATGGAACACATTAGAACAGCACAACAATCCTATAAAAGGAAACCGTAAATCCTTAAGGAAAAAAGGGACAGCAACCAACATGAGAAGAAGGCCTCGTACCCTTTTTTTCGATTAGTTTTTTTTAACTGGTTGATAACATTTTTCCCAAGCATTTTTTTTATTAATAAAAAAAATCAGAGCTTACAAATGCGCTGAAAGAATACAATGCGCTGGTGATTTTAATACTGCGTTAGCATATCTGACAGTCTTACACATAATACGTATACAGTTTTGATATGGCAAAGGAAATAGGAATACCAATAATCATAACAATAACACAGCTATTACTATCATCACCGCCACCACTACCACCCAACAAATCTTACACAAAAGAAAAAAGAACCTGTGTATTCATTCAAATAGAAACCATCGAATAAAATATAAGGCAATGCATATATAACAAGCCTGTTAGACATAGGTCTATACTGTGTCTTCAATATTTCTTTCAACAAAAATTACATACACATCCCATCCCATTCTCCAGAATGTCACATTTCAGCTTAGGGAAACTACAATTGTTCCACAAAGGTAAAGCCTCGAATGAAAAGGCGGGGAAAAAAAGAACGAAACGCACGAATAGCGAAGTAAAATGGAAAGAAAGTTTAACTTCGTATTCGGTACCTACCTAGTTATCCCCTTCACCCCCCACTACTCGCTTTCCCGCCAAAGGCCGCATACCGTATCACACTCGATGAAGATGGTATCCGTCTGTCTCTCGAGACGATGGTGTTGCGCCTTGATCAGTCAGTTGTGGAGCTGCAGCGCCTGCTGTGGCTGAAGAGCCCGATCCTCGAGCGACAATGTCGCTGGCAGTTGCCGCAGGTGAAGTGTCCGTCAAGAGTGTCGTGTGGGTGCTGACGCAATTCTTTGCCGTCTACGCCGCCTCCGTTCTTCCCACTGGGCCTCTCTGCTCTGCTCTGCTCTGCTTGATGCCGGCCTTGATGGTGGACTGCCAGCTGACCCGGTCTGAAGCTGCTGTCTCCAGGTCTGCTGGGTCGAGGCTGCCTGCCCTCAGGTCGAGCTTACACACATCATTGTAACAATAACATTAATGTTTATTTCTATAGTGCATATTAAACAAAAATGCTCAACAGTGCTTTACATTTCGAAAAAGAGCAAACGGTAAAAATAGGAGTTATGAAAGTCATGCACAGTGAAAAAACACAAAAACCTCAAGATATCAAATACGGACTTGCACAAATCAAATAATAAACAAACATGCACCTTAGTACCTTGCAGCATAGGACGGGCCGTCGTGTGGGTCTGGAGCCCGTAGCCAGCTCAGGTACACCATGTCCTTTGGGATGCGAACCGTCGTCTATGCGGCTGACGTGGCAAAGTCTGACAGGCGTCTCTGGGTCAGCATAGCGAGTATCCCTGGGCCAGGACGTCCTTGTCAGAGTTGCGATCCTGCCAAGTGATGCCCAGAAGTCTTCTGTGAGAGCGCAGGTGGACGGCGTTCAGTCTGCGTTCTTGTCGAGGGTACTTCTTCTTCGTTCGCCTCTCTTTAGATGTCCAGCCCAGTGTCCTGGATGAAGGCAGTCGTCCGCCGCAGCTCCTCCAGGGTGCTGTACAGCTTGGCCTCCAATGCTGTCGGTGTCGGCCAGTATTTGTTTCGGGATGCAGCATGCGTCGGGCAGTTTTGGAGGATATGTTTTGCTGTCATTTGTCCCCGACTACAAGGGCACTCTCCAGACTGTCCAATGCCGAGTTCTGTGTGCATGTGGTGGCGCCGACGATTGTGTCCAGTTCTCATTCGGAAGATCTGCACCTATTCCCGTCGTCGCAGTGAAAAGTAGCCATCATCTGGGTTGTGTTTTGGGTGCTGAAGCTGCCACTTCTTCCGCTGCTGAGCCTTGGTGATGGTCTTTGCTTCATCATAGCTCACTAGATTGTCGGTCTGCTCCTTCTGCGCTCCCTCTTTTGCCAGTGTGTCTGCTTTTTCATTGCCTCTGATGTCGCAATGAGCTGTAGCACACACTTTCTCCATCTCTGCATTCAGGGCAACTAGATCTGTAGTGAGTGGGGGTTTTTTGTTCAGTGTTGTGGGAGTTCTTGAGGGCTTGGAGAACAGATAGGGCGTCAGAGAACACCACCACCTGCACTGTTGTCCTTGTTGAGTTCTGCAGGACTGTTGTGGCTGCTTCACTGAGGGCTTTTCGCTCAGCTCGGAAATTGGTGGACTGTTTTCCTGTTGGGACTGCAAGTTCAACTTCTCCGTCTCTGTAGCGGATGAAGATTCCTGCTCCTCCATCTTTCATTGCTTCTGTGGCAGAACCATCAGTAAAGACATGGGTCCGGTCTTCTTGTGGGTACTGACTGCAGATGTGCTCCATGGCCAGGGCTTTTCTCTGGGTGTCTGACTATGTTCCCCTTTTCTCCACGCCTGCAATGCTGGTGACGATTGTTGGGAACATTTGCCTCTTCCAAAATGGGTGAGTTGCACACGCAGGGATAGGCTTTGCTAGACTGGTGAACCAAGCTGCCTCTTTTAAGTCGGCTCTTGGTGGGTTCCTTCATCTTTTGATTCACTGGGTGGCTATCAAGGCGTTTGGATTTTGCCGCCTGACTGAGGATCTTTGTGTCCTTCCTGTCTTCTAGGGGCTGTAGTCCAGTGGCCTCTTCTACTTTCTGTATTGGAGTGGATTTCATGACGCCAGTTATGAGACGCTGAGCTTGGATCTGTATCTTCTTGATGTGGTCAAGGTTGGACTTTGCAGCCGTTGCCCATGCTGAAATCCCATACTCCAGAACAGGTTGAATTCTCCCTGTACAGTCTCTCTTCAGGATACGTTGATCAGCCCCCCAATCTGTTCCTGCGAGCTTCCTCATGATCCCCAGTCTCAGCTTGGCCCCGCTACAGCATCTGGCAATCTGCTGTTTCCAATCGAGTCCGCGGTCGAAGGTCACTCCGAGGTACGTAGGGGTGGGTTCTTCTGTCAGTCTCTGGCTGTTCAGTGTCAACTTTGCCTCTTGTTTCTTGTTGGATAGGCTGAAAACTGTGTATGTCGCCTTGCTCGTGTTAACTGTGATGATTGGTCATTCTCTTGTCTACTCGCTGAACATGTTAAGTGCAGCTTGGAGTCGTACTTGCGCTGTGGTCGTATACTCTTCGGAGCACAAGGTCGTCTGCATAAATTGCTCTCTTTGACTCCTCTTGGCAATTTTCTGACAATGTAATCTATAAAGATTACAAACAGGGTTGGTGAGAGGACTCCTCCCCGAGGGACTCCCTGTCTCAGTACCTTCTTCTTGCTCTTCTGGCCCTGGACTCCGACCCGGGCTTGGCGACTATGCAGGTATTAATCCTGGTGTACATCCTGCCGCACACACCTCATCGCTGTAGTTTGAGCCCGAGTCCCTCCTTCCATACTTGTCGAACGCTTTTTCCATGTCTAACCAGACTGCAAGCGTATTCTTCTTATCATGAAAAGCGTCCTCAATACTTTGGGTGATGAAGGTGACCTGATCTTCTGTTGACAGGTGTTGATCGAAGCCTGCCTGTTTCGGGCTCAGTATCTGATTATTCTCAAGTTGCCAGACTAGCCTAGAGCTGACAAGTCTCTCCATCAGCTTTCTTACGCAGCTTGTGAGGCTGATGGGCCTGTACTTTTCTGCTCTTGACTTGTCCTTTCCCTTCTTGTGAACAGGAATCTTGTCTGCTTCCTTCGAGCACTGTGGAACTGAGCCCGTCTTCCAGCTGGAATTGAAGATTTTCAGAAGGACCTCCTTGCTTTTCGTCCCAAGATGCAAAATCATTTAATCTGTGATTTCATCAGGCCCAGGTGACTTCTTTAGTTTGAGGCTATGTACAGTTTCCTCAAGCTCTCGTTTAGTGAAGGCTGAAGGCATGACTTCTTTGGGCTCTTCTTCGTGAATTTCAGTCTGGGCCTTAGGCACTGCTGCTCTCCTTTCTGGGGGGGTGGGGGGGGGGGGACTTCCACATCGCTGATCTTTCATGGTGAAGTGGTCTGCAGCTTTCTTTCCACTTAGGTTTCCATTTCCTCTATGGTTACCGTCGTCTGGCCTGTTGTTTCATTGCTGAGAGTCTTTGCCAGTTTCCCCAGCTTGCTGCCATCCTTGTCAAGATTAAGGTTCTCGGTCTTCTCCTGCCAGCTTTTCTTTGCAGCTCGTGTGCTGGACAGCTTGTATCTAGCTGTTGCTTCTATCAGCTCTATGTTATTCTCAACTGATGGCCGTTTTTTTTGAATGCTTGATCTCTGGCCTCTGAAACCGCATCTTCTGGACCCTGTAGTTCTTCCGTCCAGAAGGGCGGATAGTTTTTTTCGTGCTCCTCTTGGGATGGATTCTGCAGCAGATTTCAAGACGGCTGTAGTGAAGTCTTCCACCATCTAGTTGGAGTCTTTCTGCCTGCACGCAGGCTTAGTACACTTCATCTTGGTGTTTGACGTTAGCATGGTGTTGTCCCAGACTCTCTCTGCTAGACAGGCCATCGCTGTTGCTGCCTTGCCGATCCGAATGTTCAGCGTCCAGAGAGAGAAGATGCTGGAAATGGCAGAGCCCTGGTAAGTCGTCGACCACTTCAAGGATGTGATCACCGATGAAGATACGGGAAATGTTGGCCCATGATGTTAGTTTTCTTCCAGCTGATAGTGAGGCCGAACTCGGTGCAGGTGCAGGTTCGGCGAAGCAGGTGATGAGCTGCTGGAGCGCTTCTTCGGTGTGGGCAGCGAGGGCGTCGTCGTCTGCGATGAGCAAGTATCACTGAAGCAGGTTATGAGCCGTTGTAGCGCTTCTTCGGTGTGGGCAGCGAGGGCGGCGCCGTCTGCGAAGAGCATCTCCCTTCATTTTCTTTCTTTTCGATGTGATGTCCCGTTTTCGTAGGGTTTAGTGTCCTTTCATAGAGTTTCATGTCCTTTATACAGTATAGTGTCCTGTTTTTCTAAGTGTTAGTGTAATATTCAGGGAGATGCTGTTCGTCTTTGCTCGGAAGCATGCCAGGCTGAAGAGGCTTCCATCACTCCTAATGTGGAGGAAGACGCCGTCTTCAGACTGTTGGAAGGCGTATCGCAGCTGCTAGAAAAAGACGAGGCCCCACAGTGGCGGAGAGAGCATGCACACTTGTGTGACACCGCTCTTGATTGGGAAGGGATCTGCAAATGAATCATCATACTGACAGTGCCATTCATGTTGTCCTGGAATGACGTGATCATCTTCAGGGGTTTCGAAGGGGACATCCAATCTGGTGTAGTAGGGTGAAGAGGTCTGACCCACAGACCAAGTTGAACACCTTGGTCAGGTCGATTTGGCAATGAACAATGATCGTCTCTGCTCGCGGTACTTCTCTTGTAGCTGCCTCAGGGAGAGTATCCTTTCGATCGCCGATCTTGAAGCTCTGAAGCCGCACTGTGCTTCTGGGTACCATTCGTTCAGCGAGTAGCTGCAGCTTATTGAAGACGACGCAGGCGAAGGCTTTACCCACAATGCCAAGGAGGAATATTCCGTGATAGTTATTGCAGTCGCTGCGACTCCCTTTGTTCCTTTATAACATGATGATGCTTGCACCGCGGATGTCCTGGGAGACGGTCGATTCCTCCCAACACAGCAGCAGAAGCTCATGGAGGTGACTGAGGAGAGAACTCTCCTTGCCGGATTTGATGACCAGAATTCTGTTGCTACCCTGAGCTTACCACAGACTAGTGAGTTGATGCCTTGCGTCGAGTTCCTCCGTAGCAGGCGGGGGGGGGGGGTCTCTCGAAGGCTATGTGGGTGACTGAGTTCTCTCTGGAGTACAGCTTCTTGTAGTGCTCCGTCCATCTCTTCATCTGTGTGCTGCAGTCCGTGATGACATCCCCCGACGCAGATTGTAGAGGAGCGATCTTGATGGCACTAGGGCCGAACGCTTTGCTTTCTTCATGCCCTCGCTCAAGGCGCGGATGTTACCACAGTCGACGGAGATCTGGATGCCCTGACACAAGTTCAGCTAGTACTTATTGACGCATTTACGGGCGATCCGCTGGGCGTTGCTGCGATGCTTTTCGGAGTATGGCCAGCATCTTCTCTGACGGCTCTCTCTTGGGATCTAGGAGTATGGTTCGCTTAGCAGCAATGGCAGGTTCTTTATCCACGATTCCTGCTTCGAACCAAAGTCCTCATTCTTCCTCACTCTTCCCATAGGTGTCTGAGGCGGACTGGTAGGTGGCATCGCGGATGTGGTTCCACCATGA
>JADBJO010004151.1:167500-177500 GCA_016801955.1 Conus betulinus | reverse complement strand
TGACCAGTGTAAATGGATTTACAGTCCGAATGTGACCAGTGTAACTGGATTTACAGTCCTAATGTGACCAGTGTAAATGGATTTACAGCCCTAATGTGACCAGTGTAAATGGATTTACAGCCCTAATATGACCAGTGTAATTGGATTTACAGCCCTAATGTGACCAGTGTGAATGGATTTACAGCCCTGATGTGACCAGTGTAACTGGATTTACGGCCCTAATGTGACCAGTGTAAATGGATTTACAATCCCAATGTGACCAGTGTAAATGGATTTACAGCCCTAATGTGACCAGTGTAAATGGATTTACAGTCCTAATGTGACCAGTGTAACTGGATTTCCAGTCCTTATGTGACCAGTGTAACTGGATTTACAGCCCTAATGTGACCAGTGTCACTGGATTTACAGCCCTAATGTGACCAGTGTAATTGGATTTACAGCCCTAATGTGACCAGTGTAACTGGATTACAGCCCTAATGTGACCAGTGTAACTGGATTTACAGCCCTAATGTGACCAGTGTCACTGGATTTACAGCCCTAATGTGACCAGTGTCACTGGATTTACAGCCCTAATGTGACCAGTGTAATTGGATTTACAGTCCTAATGTGACCAGTGTAACTGGATTTACAGCCCTAATGTGACCAGTGTTAATGGATTTACAGCCCCTATGTGGAGAGTTTGACTAAATTTACAGCCCCTATGTGAAGAATTTGACCAGATTTAAATCCCCTATGTGGAGAATTTGACCAGATTTAAATCCCCTATGTGGAGAATTTGACCAGATTTAAATCCCCTATGTGGAGAGTTTTGACTAAATTTACAGCCCCTATGTGAAGAATTTGACCAGATTTAAATCCCCTATGTGGAGAATTTGACCAGATTTAAATCCCCTATGTGGAGAGTTTGACTAGATTTACAGCCCCTAATGTGGAGAGTTTGACTAAATTTACAGCCCCTATGTGGAGATTTTAGCTAGATTTACAACCCCCTATGTGGAGGTTTTAACTAGATTTACAGTCTTATGTGGAGAGTTTGACTAGATTTACAGTCCCTATGTGTGACATACATTCATATAGAGGAATTTGGATTTCAATTAAACATCTTCTCGGTTCATGAAATCAATGGACAGGGGAATAAAAACTTTGTTTAAATCTGACACTTCTGCATTTAACCGATCGATATCTTCGTCCTGACTGAAGAAGGTCATACTGATTTGCAAGAACGTGGGTCTGGTCACACGTAATCTTCTTCGCTTTACAAACAACACGGCACCTGTATAGCTCTCACTCAGACTTTTTTTGTCTCTCACCAACGATTTTTCCTCCCACGTTCACCACTTTCTCGAGCACATTTCTGCTCTTCACAGTCAACCCACCATACCAACACATAAATGAGAAAGTTAGAACAGATTCCAAGAAGCATGAATAAAATGTCCGAAGAATGTCAGTATTCACATGAAATGATCGCAGCTTGCGAAGACAATATAATCTGGTTTGACATTTTTTGTGGACATACTCAACATGGGATTTAAAATTCAGCTTATTATCTATAAAAGTTCCTAAATATTTGTATGATTCAACACGTTCTACTTCAGCACCTTTGATAAAAAGTGGTGGTACAGCTTTTTGGATTCTTTCTAAAATCAATCAACATTTCTTTCGTTTTTGTTACATTCAGATCAAGATAGTTATGATCGCACCAGTCAACAAATCTTTGAACCTCCTTGAAGTAAACAGAATCAGAGTTGGAAAGATCCACAAGTGCCGAGTCATCTGAATATTTAATGTACAAAGTTGAATCACTTCCTGAACAATCATTTGTGTACAGAGTAAAAAGCACTGGTGATAAAACAGTACCCTGGGGTGCGCCAGTTGAAATGACTCTGGAAGACGAAACAACACTTTGATATCGAACAGACTGTGTCCTCTGTGTAAGAAAATCAATTATCCAAAGAATGAGCTTGTAACCCACATTTATGTTAATGAGTTTCTTTGCCATCAGATGTGGTTGTATGGTGTTGAATGCTGATGAGAAATCAATAAAGAGAATGCGTACAAAGGAGGCAGGTTTTTCGAGGTGTGAAAAAGCATGATGGAGAAGTGTGAGTGTGGCATCATCTGTTGATCTGTTCTGTTGGTATGCGAACTGAAACGGGTCTTGGTACTGTGTAGTATCTTTTAAAACATAACCGAGGACAATTCTTTCAAGACATTTCATTGCAACAGATGTGAGGGCAACTGGTCGGTAATCATTTAAACAACATGTAACATTTGTTTTTTTCCATTCATTGCCCTCGACCATCCCGTTGCCTCAAACGAAACGAAACGAAACGAAACGAAACGAAACGAAACGAAACGAAACCAAACCAAACCAAAAACAAACCAAACCAAACCAAACCCAACCTGACCAGACCAGACCAGACCACACCAAAGCAAACCAAAGCAAAGCAAAGCAAAGCAAAGCAAACCAAACCAAACCAAATCAAACCAAACAAACCAAACCAAAGCAAACCAAACCAAAGCAAAGCAAACCAAATCAAACCAAGCCAAACCAAACTGCAAGGAAAATAACAACAAAAGGGACAAAAACCTTCCTCTCACCCATCTTATTTCTTATTCTCCCCGTCAGTTCATTCAAAGAAATCTTTTTTCTTTAAGGTAGAACCCCTCTCCTGCCCTCTTCCCCTTCCAATCTTCCCCCCCCCCCCCCTTTTCCCCCCCCCCCCCCCCCCCCCCCCCCCCCCCCCCCCCCCCCCCCCCCCCCCCCCCCCCCATCGGCCCCTATTCTTGCCAAATGACCCCCCTTCCGAGTAATTCCAGGATGTCTGAAGAAATGTGGGTCTATCCCGCATAGGTCCTTTCATTCAAGTATTTGATATAATAATATCTATCATATTCTTATGTACTTCACCCCTTTGTACTCCTATCCCTTTCTCTCGTCGCTTTTGTTACCCCCTGTCACCCCCGTTCTCTCCTACACCCATACCCCCCCTCCTCCCCCCCGCCCCCCGTCCCTCCCCCTCTTCTTCCTCGCCCCTCACTCAGCCTCGTAACTTTGCTCATTCGCTGCCGTAACCCACACCCCCCCCCCCCCCCCCCCCCCCCCCCCCCTCCCTTTCACCCACCTGGTGAGTTTATTTCATTTCAATCAGCTTTTGTTTACGTCTGTATCAATGCCAGCCAGCTCCAGGCAGGAGCCCCTCCATCTCCACACCGTAACCACCATTCACTATCCTTTGCCGGGACTTTGGAGAAATAGATTAAAAGCCCTCCCCCACCCCCCAACCCCTACCCAAGCTTTCCCATCCCACCCCTAGTCCCCACCACTTCTTCCCTCCCCACCCCCCACCCCTGCTGCCACGTACCCTACCCTTCGTCCGCCCGCGCGCGCGTTTGAGTATCTGTGTGTGTGTGTGTGTGTGTGTGTGTGTGTGTGTGCGCGCGCGCGCGCGCGCGCGCGCGCCTGCGTGGTAGAATGTATTTGTGTGGGTGAGAGATAGAATGGGAAGTGGATGCTTTTGAAATTTTTCTGTTTTAAACGGTGGATTTTACAGTATGTTCAACAGTTGTATTTTGACTTTGATAACGGTTGTAATAAAGACTCGCTGCAACCACCTCCCTCCCTCCCTCCCCCCTCTCCTCTCCCTCTCTCTCTCTCTCTCTCTCTCTCCCTCTCTCTCTCTCTCTCTCTCTCTCTCTGCCACCACCACCACCACCACCCCTCTCTCTCTCCCTTCTCCTTCCCCTCTCTCTCTCTCTGCCAACCAGCAGCACCACCACCTCTCTCTCTCCCTTCTCCATATCTCTCTCTCTGTCCTTTGTTTGAAATGAATCTTTAACTCTCAACGGCACGCATAAATAAGAAAACATGAGAAATAACAAAAGAGCAGCAACAGGCTTACAGCTTAAAGAGCGCTCGCTCACACATTACCCCCAGCGTCTGTGTTACGGCTGGTGAAACATGTTGGAACTACACAATTGCCGATTCTGAACACACACCTTAAATAAATCTTAGCGAACCGCCCAGAGAAACGTGGACAAACGAGTCACACGACGCGTTTCAACCTCTTAGGTCTTCTTCAGGCAAGACACAAACAAATAGGACAATGAAAATGAACGCGTTTGTTAGTTAACTTTGATCTCTTCAGCGCAAGGTAAGCGTTGATTCTGAAACGTTAACATGAATGAATCGATATACAAGAAAAACAGTTACATGATTAAATCGATGATAAGACAAGATTGGACTCATTCATTGCAGACGTCGCCTCATCAGGAAGAAAATCAAAAACCCAAATCAATGTGAATACTCAAAGAAAGCCCTCTTTTCCCCTTCAATCTTTTTTTTCCCCGCTGGTTTATGCTGATTTATTCTTCTCATAATTTCTTTTCTTACGGGTGCCTGCCTTGGACCTGGCTAACCTGTAACACCAAACCCCAGGTATGAGAGCCTACTGGCGTCTAAAGGTGATAATAACTATTTTCCTCGTGAAAGCTGTTGTTAGCCTTTGGGAAAAGCAAAACGAGTGAAAACAGGCTTTGATTATCCTGAGGATCACAGCTGTTTTCAAAAACTGTTTTCCTTCAGATCACAGTGTGTTCCCCGTTTTGCTGAGAACATATTTTGAAGACATCATGGGATGATGAATGTTGTCTTTGTTTTTCCTAAGAAAACAGATATTATCTCTGAGAAAACGCCGTTGGCAGAGAAATCAGTTATAATCGCTAATGTAGGAGCAACATAGGAATAAAAAGAGTAACAGTCGCAATCCCAAGCATAACAACAAACGGTTTATGTTATCATCGTTTCCCCAAGGATAGTAGGCCTAACTTTTTCGCCCCGCCAGAACAGAGAAAACACTTGCGATCCTTAGGGATAACACTGATGATAACACTTTCCCGGGGAGAAACACTTGTGACCCGTAGGAAAACAGCTACTGTTGTACGGAAATAGTTGTGATCCTCGAGGCAAACAGCATCAGCCTGTTTACCTGTAGGCAAAATAGCATCAGCCTGTTTACTGTAGGCAAATAGCATCAGCCTGTTTACTGTAGGCAAATAGCATCAGCCTGTTTACCTGTAGGCAGATAGCATCAGCCTGTTTACCTGTAGGCAAATAGCATCAGCCTGTTTACTGTAGGCAAATAGCATCAGCCTGTTTACCTGTAGGCAAATAGCATCAGCCTGTTTACTGTAGGTAAATAGCATCAGCCTGTTTACTGTAGGCAGATAGCATCAGCCTGTTTACCTGTAGGCAGATAGCATCAGCCTGTTTACTGTAGGCAAATAGCATCAGCCTGTTTACTGTAGGCAAATAGCATCAGCTTGTTTACCTGTAGGTAAATAGCTGTTTTCCTGAGAAGACCGCTATCATCAGCTTTTGAAGCCAGTATGGTGCCATAATTTTTTGAAGCCAGTATAGTGCCATAACCTTTTGAAGCCAGTATAATGCCATAACCTTTCGAAGCCAGTATGGTGCCATCTCCTTTTGAAACCAGTATGGTGCCATCTCCTTTTGAAGCCAGTATAAGGCCATAACCTTTTGAAGCCAGTATGATGCCGTAACCAGAAGGCGAGGTCGACGCTTGTCCGAAGTGTAGGAGGGTCTGCTACTGGTCCCTCCTGAAGACAACGATGATGCATGTCCTCTTCTTCCAGACGATGTTTCCACTGATGAAGCACTTGGTGAAGAGTTCCACCATCCCTGGGGACATTCGGTCACAGTGTGTCTTTGGAGGAAGAATCGGCCAGGACACTCACTTCATTCCCGAGCCATACGCTGTCAGCAACGCCGCTCTCAATGTGTGTTGACAGTGGACACCAACACAACGTGTACATTCGCCGAATGCACTTTCACTGAGTCGAAGTTTGCCCAGCGAGTCCTGCGCCAAGGACTATGTTTAGTGAGGTAAAATACGAAAGGTGAGTTGGTTTTTTTTTTTCCTTCTTTTTTTTTCTTTTTATTTTCTTTCTTTCTTTTTTTTTTTTTTTTTTTTTTTTTTTTTTTTTTTTTCTTTTCTTTTTTTTTTTTTTTACACATTCTGACCACTGGACAGAATAGTGAATTCGAGAGTGTATTTCATAAACACTCGTCCTGTAGTAAGTGTATTCAGTAGGGCGGATAATGTTCTTTCTGATGATCATTCATTTCTACTTTTTACATAATTAAGCACTAGTCATGTTTTGTGTGTATCAGACACAGCTATTGTCTCTTTGTCGACTGTTTTTCGTTTTTTAATGCACGTATTTAATAATACAGTCTCTCTCTCTCTCTCTCTCTCTCTCTCTCTCTCTGAGTGCCCATGCACGTGTGTGTGTGTGTGTGTGTGTGTGTGTGTGTGTGTGTGTGTGTGTGTGTGTGCCTGTATGTGTGTGTGTGCGTGTGTGTGTGTGTATGTGTGTGTGCTGTGTGTGTGTGTGTGTGTGTGTGTGGTGTGTGTGTGTGTGTGTGTGTGTGTGTGTGTGTGTGTGTGTGTGTGAGTGAGAGAGAGAGAGAGAGAGAGAGAGAGAGAGAGAGAGAGAGAGAGAGAGTGAAGTTAAAAATTCTTTATGTGATCAAGACCTTCAACAATAACTTGAGTTTTTCCCCATAGTTGACAAGCCCACCCGAGAAGAAAGTCCACTCGGAAAAAGTCCAAGTCTCCGCCACACTCCTCTCGGGTTCTCTCCCTTGTCCTTACTTTGTTCGGTGTGTGATTGAAGGTCCCGCCGCCCACTGTAGCGTTTCACAGAGGCGATTGGACGACAGTCCCCGTGTGCTCAGCCAGCGTCAACGTTTCCCAGCACCGCGAGTAGGGCTCGGCCATGCGGGAATCCGCTAGATTTGTCTTGGGGTTCTCTCGCGTGCTAGGGAAAATGGCCCACAGTTGAAACAGTCTGGCATTGGTGCACGAAATACGAGTAGTCGCATTGTTTATTTAATTTTTTTTTTTCTTTTCGTGCGCCCGTTTCTTACCTCCGCTCGACTCTCACATCCCTCGCCGGAAGGAGAGGCTGACCACCTTGCAGGTCACGTGCCTGTGAAACTCGTCTCAAGTGGTTCTTGGAGGGCCTCGCTTCACGCTTTTTGTGCCTCAGGGGGTTTGACACGGCTCCTATGAGTGCAATCCGATTTTATCTATTTATTTATTTATTTGTTCATTTATTCGTCCATTTATTTATTTATTTATTGACTTATCTAATTATGTGTTTCTCTCTATCTATTCATCGATCCCGTTATCTGTCGGTAGTGCATGTATTCTGACAGAGGTAGATTTACTGACGGGTGATAACCAGCAGATGTACAGAGTCGTCCGAGGCAGCTGTGGATGGGTGTCGGCGCTCTCGTGAAGGTTCTTGCCGTCGTTGCCGCGTGTGTCTGCACTGCTGCACGTTGGGGTCTAAGCTTGTGTTTGTGCTGCAGGACCAACCGTTGACAATGCTGTGTGACCAGTGAAACAGCTATAGACGGTATACCGGTCCCGTTTACCGTTTCTTGGAGAAAATACCGGTAGCGGGTAGCGGTGTAACTGTAACTCGCTACATGGCAAAAACAACAGCAGTGCCTACAGCGGCCCGTTCTGAGCGGGCAAAATGCACTACCCCTTGCTTTTTTTTCAATTTCACTGTTCCACAGTTCCCCACTGATTCTGTAAAAAGTACTTTCAGACGTAGGAATCTCTATAGTTTTATAGATTCTTCAAGCATTTTAGACAAATCTGTTCTTTTTTTACCGCGGGTGGGGGTGGGGTCCTAAATAGACACCACTCCAAAAATGATCTCTCAACTTTGCAAAAGCTGGTTCAAATTACATTCCTTTCGGTACCCGATCACAGGTCTCTGTGATTCTGTTTTCAGCCTGAATGGTCAATATTTGTAGATCGCAAGTTGCACAATCCGCGTAGGCTGGGGTACTGTTGAACGCGTACGCTGTGAGGACAGTTTATAAACGTGTGTACGGAGTACACCACCTGCATGACATGCTCTGTACAAGTCAGTCGGTTGGAAAGCCGAGACCAGCCTTCGTGTGGACGCTGTCGTCATCTGGGCTGTAATGTCACGTGACTTGCGCGTCAAGGTCTAGACAGCCTTCAAGACATACAATGTAGTAGGTAAAGACACCCTCCCCCCCCCCCCCAGCGCACACACAAGCTCCGCCAACCCCACCCAGCTCGGAGCGCGGCCGCGAAAACGACCCCGAGAAAAGGGCCGTGTCGCTGAACGGTGGCGACATTGCAAAGCGCAGGGGACATAAATCTTACAGCTTTTGACGGCCTCTGTATTGGCCTGAGGCGCGGATCACCACTCTCCTCTCCTCCTCCTCTTCCTCCAACCTCCACGCTCCGCTTGTTCTCCCCCTTGCCGTGCCTCCGTATGCCGCAAGGGGGAGCTCTCAGAGACACAATAATGGCGACACGGCGGGGAGAAGAGCGCGCGTGCGCCACTGTGAACGGTTTTTCCGGAGGGGGGGGGGGGGGGTCGCTTTTCATGCCGACGAAAGCATCCCAATGTCTTAATACCCCCGATGCAAAGTACAACATGAACGCCTGTTCATTTGAGGAGTAGTGGATGTGGGGAAGGGAAGAGGCGGGGAGGGGTGGGGGAGGGGCGACAGAAGGATGGGGCGGGAGGGAGAGAGGGGGGAGGCAGGTCTGGTGGAGGGGACAGACAGAAAGGGATGAATGGGGGAACGAGCACGAAGTATTGACTCAGCCACACATCATGGTGGGCTGGAGGAATACCACATCGGATAGGTTTCAGTGGCATGGTAAATTGTGTGACATCAGTCCACTCCGTTCTATTAGCTTATCATGCCAATGCGATACCATACAAACATGAACGGGTACAAGGTAAAGCGAACACCTCCGTCAACGTGGAACCACCCATTTATCTCGGACCGCACTATACTAAAATTTCATGAGCTGATACTAAAATTTTAAGAGCTGGTCTTTGGGCCACATTGGCGTGATCTTCGTGGCACTGACACAATTGAAAACAAAACCTTAGAAAAGGTGATCAACTCTCTCTCTCTCTCTCTCTCTCTCTCTCTCTCTCTCTCTCTCTCTCTCTCTCTCTCTCTCTCTCTCAGTTCCCCAACCCACTCTCTCTCACTCTGACAAGACAAGACGAAACATTTTTACTGACAAAAGCGTGAATGTTTACAACCCGTCGGAGTTCCCCGCACAGATACAATTTTACACGCTATACACGGTCGGGACGCAAATAATCCCCATTCACACACACACACACACACACCGCGCCCGCGATCTGCGTGTAATAAGTTGAATACGACCGAAAGGCAGACGAAAGAAAAGGTACATTGGTATCCAGGGCAAGAAAACAGAGCAGTCCTTTTGGATGTTGTGTCACCCCGAATGGTCTGAAGTAACATAAATACACAGAGAGGGGTGTGGGGCTGAAAAGGGTGAGCGGGGGGGGGGGGGGGGGTGGAACTGTCGAAGGGGAGCGCAGGGGGCCTATCTGAAGGCTAGGTTAGAAACACTCGTTGAAAGCCAAACTTTGCAGGGTGCCATTAGCCTGTTTTTCATCCCATTTTAATTTTTTTTTTCGCCTTGTCGGATTCATAAGTTTAGCTCGGAAAGCCTTTAGTTTCATATGTATGTCTATTGCAGGACAACACACACACACACACCACCCCACCCACACACGCGCGCGCGCGCGCACACACACACACACACACACACACACACACACACACACACACACACATGCACGCACGCACGCACACACACACGCGCACTCCCCACCGCACACACACGCGCACACATTTCGAGTTGATTTGCTCCTACTGACTTCCGTTTGAAACTCACTAGCAAGATGCTGACTGTAACGCAGCTGTGCGCTGTCGGAATCCCAGCCTTGGCCAAAGTCAAAAAGGTTGCAAATTACTTATACTGCAACTTCCATTATGGTTTTTAGAAATATGGACCATATTCAAACGCAAACAAATAGCGCAATTCTTTTCACACACACACACACACACACACACACACACACACACACA
>JADBJO010004151.1:160000-162500 GCA_016801955.1 Conus betulinus | reverse complement strand
CCGTCAGAGGTTCACTGTGTCTGAGGTCTATCACTGACCCGTCAGAGGTTCACTGTGTCTGAGGTCTATCACTGACCCGTCAGAGGTTCACTGTGTCTGAGGTCTATCACTGACCCGTCAGAGGTTCACTGTGTCTGAGGTCTATCACTGACCCATCAGAGGTTCACTGTGTCTGAGGTCTATCACTGACCCATCAGAGGTTCACTGTGTCTGAGGTCTATCACTGACCCGTCAGAGGTTCCCTGTGACTGAGGTCTGTCACTGACCCATCAGAGGTTCACTGTGTCTGAGGTCTATAGACCCGTCAGAGGTTCACTGTGTCTGAGGTCTATAGACCCGTCAGAGGTTCACTGTGTCTGAGGTCTGGGGCACAGCATGATGGAAGGCGGAGCCCATTTCTCTCTCCCTCCGCCACCTTTAAACTTCTCTGCCCTGAATTACGAATTCACTGACTGCTGAGTGGGCAGACAGGGTTTTCAAGCCGAAAAAAATCCAACCCCACTGACGACCGTCAGCTCATCAAGCAAACGTTCTGACCATGTCACCACGATCTCCCTTCTCAGGTGTAAGTGGGTACTTTTGATCATCATCCCTTCATCATCATCATCATCATCAGTGAATGCGGTGACAGTGTCACTGTCTACCCTTTCAGAATTGTCAGGCTGAGAAGCCCTTGTGACAGCAGCGGGGGCTGGGTGAAGACCCTGAAGGACACGTTGTCTGGCTGCAGAGAGGTCTGCACTTGTATAGTCAGCTGGTCTGGCAGTGGTGGTGCTGCCACAAGTCAGGCACTGTGTCCGGACTGAGGGAGTTCAAACTCGTTGACCGTAGTCTTCCAAGACTGAGCTCCATGTTTTTTTGTTTTTTTTTTTCTTTCTTTCTTCAAGACAGACGTCCTCACGTCTTCTTTTCCGTCAACTACGACAGACTCCATGATTCGATGTTGTTGTGAAGCCGACGGAAGATGTCGACAGTCGTCGCCATGGGCCTCATCCTAGAGTGTCTTCAGGGCTATCGGGCGGATGTCTTCAGATTCGAGTGGTGCTGGTTCTGTACCGCGTGAAGCCGACTCAAGGTCGGAGCAGGACGGCGGTGCCGAAGTGCTGTACTGGTCATCCCTTAGCGCTGTACTGGTCATCCCTTAGCGCTGTACTGGTCATCCCTTACTGGTCATCCCTTAGTGCTGTACTGGTCATCATTAGCGCTGTACTGGTCATGGTCCCCTTAGCGCTGTACTGGTCATCCCTTAGCGCTGTACTGGTCATCCTGTACTGGTCATCCCTTAGTGCTGTACTGGTCATCCCTTAGTGCTGTACTGGTCATCCCTTAGCGCTGTACTGGTCATCCCTTAGCGCTGTACTGGTCATCCTGCTACTGGTCATCCCTTAGTGCTGTACTGGTCATCCCTTAGCGCTGGTCATCCCTTACTGGTCATCCCTTAGTGCTGTACTGGTCATCCCTTAATGCTGTACTGGTCATCCCTTAGTGCTGTACTGGTCATCCCTTAGTGCTGTACTGGTCCCCTGTACTGGTCATCTGTTAGTGCTGTACTGGTCATCTGTACTGGTCACCCTGGCTGTACTGGTCATCCCTTAGTGCTGTACTGGTCATCCCTTAGCGCTGTACTGGTCATCCCTTAGTGCTGTACTGGTCATCCCTTAGCGCTGTACTGGTCATCCCTGGTCATCTGTACTGGTCATCCCTTAGCGCTGTACTGGTCATCCTGCGCTGTACTGGTCATCCCTTAGCGCTGTACTGGTCATCCCTTAGTGCTGTACTGGTCATCCCATTAGTGTACTGGTCTGTACTGGTCATCCCTTAGCGCTGTACTGGTCATCCTGTACGCTGTACTGGTCATCCCTTTAGCTGTACTGCTGTACTGGTCATCCCTTAGCGTACTGGTCATCCTGTACTGGTCATCCCTTAGCGCTGGTCCCTTAGCTGGTCATCCTTAGTGCTGTACTGGTCATCCCTTAGCGCTGCTGGTACTGGTCATCCTTAGTGTGTACTGGTCATCATCCCCCTTAGCGCTGTACTGGTCATCCTGTACTGGTCATCCCTTAGCGCTGTACTGTACCCTTAGTGCTGTACTGGTCATCCCTTAGTGCTGTACTGGTCATCCCTTAGCGCTGTACTGGTCATCCCTTAGTGTACTGGTCATGTACTTATCCCTTTAGTGCTGTACTGGTCATCCCTTAGTGCTGTACTGGTCATCCCTTAGTGCTGTACTGGTCATCCCTTAGTGCTGTACTGTACTGGTCATCCCTTAGTGCTGTACTGGTCATCCCTTAGCTGCTGTACTGGTCATCATCCCTTTAGCGCTGTACTGGTCATCCCTTAGCGCTGTACTGGTCATCCCTTAGCGCTGTACTGGTCATCCCTTAGTACTGTACTGGTCATCCCTTAGTGCTGCTGGTCTACTGGTCATCCTTAGCGCTGTACTGTCATCCCTTAATGCTGTACTGGTCATCCCTTACTGGTCATCCCTTATGGTCTGTTA
>JADBJO010004151.1:152500-155000 GCA_016801955.1 Conus betulinus | reverse complement strand
GACTCTCATTATTTTCTGCACGTGAAAAGAGTAAGCGACCTTCATGTACAATGAGTACCCTCCCCCACCCCCTCCTTCCCCCCACCCACACAAGATTCATTACGTTCTGGAAGTTTTGACTTAAAAAAAAAAGTTAACGTGAGCAGGTAGGGCATAAACCTGTTCATATTCATTTGCTGTTTTTGTTGTTGTCAGTTTTAGACAATTTTGACCCTCCCCTCTCCTCCCCTTCCGCTAATTACCTTTTTTTTTTCGATGAAGGTTTTTCAACTCACCTGTCACTAGTGATATTTTCTATTGGCTGTGTGAAATTTGCACACTGGGCTTTTCTAAATCTGAACGAAACAGCGAAGCGAGCCAGACCGAACGGTTTGGTGTCACATGAGCAGACGATGCCATTCCCAGTTGTGACACACGTATCTCGGCTGAAGTCAGCGGCCAGCGGTCACCCTGTCGTAGGCTCGGGAAAGAGAAAGCGTAAAGATCGGTCATATGTCATCCATTGGCAAGATTTCCGACGAATGTCTTTCGGCCAGAGGTTCAATGTTTGGAGATGATTTGCGTAAAGTTCATTTTGACTGCAGAACTGACAGGACTATAAACATAATGACAGCCTGCAACAGGTACACTCGTCCATGAGTGCAGTTGGTCACGGAGTTGTGTTGATGACAAAAAGGTCGTTGGTTTGATCTCCACGTTCCCTTTTTCCTCCCTGCTTCATCTTCATTCCATTTTTTCCTCCCTGCTTCATCTTCATTCCTTTTTTCCCTCCCTGCTTCATCTTCATTCCTTTTTTCCCTCCCTGCTTCATCTTCTCACTGTATGGACGGGATGAAGAAAAACGTATTCTGCCCCTTCATTTTTGTGCTTCGGCTTTCACTAATACTGATTGTCTAACTCTACAATGATAAGTAAATTATTCATAAAAGTAATGATGACATTTCTTTATGCTTATTTTCTCCAGTATCCACTGTTTTCCAAACGGATGTCATAATAACTGGAAGGTGATCTGATTCTACCACATTATCAATGATTACGGAAGATACATTAACCTCGTGAAACAGTTCACACGACATAATGAAATAATCTACCGTACTTGACCCCGCTGATGAAACATAAGTGAAGCTGTCATCAAAATGTCTTTCACATAAACCATTGAATATAAAACAGTCAAATATTTGACAAATTTCCAATAATTGGTTGCCAAATACATTTTTATGCCCCGTCTTGAGATTTTCTACGAAATTCCATGGTGCCCCAACGCATTTATAATTTCGTCCTCAACATCGTTATCGAAAAGGCAATAATTTTCATCTGCTGTTCGTGCATTAAAGTCACCAGTTAATAAAATGTAGAAGTCACCAAACAAATCCTGTAGGTCTAATAAACCTTGTTCCAGTAATTCCATCCCAAATCCATCTTGTTGATGGTTCCAATAAGTAGAGAGTCATGTGGGGGTGTATATGTACATACCATCATTATGTGTGTTTTGTTTGTTGAAAACAAATCTTTGTGAAGTTTTACAATTATTGCATTTTTGCTTTGCACTTGAACATGCTCAATGAAACTCGCATGTCTTTTTTCCTAATCATAACAACAGTTCCACCAGAATGTCTACCCTGACATGATAATTTAACAGCTTTTAAGGTGAATACCACATAATCATCAAACCAGGAGGAATTCAAATCATTTGACAAAAACGTTTCTGTTAAACAGATAAAAATCATGCAACAACAACAAAAATCAACAAACTCTTTATTTTCTAATTTTGGAAGTAGCCCGTTACACATTGTAATTCAAAAAAATTTCAGTTGAGACGTAATTACATTATGTACAACGGGTCCCACAGAGCACTTGGCCTGCTTTGTTTCTGGCTCATTGGAATTAATTGTATCATTGTCTGATATTGTGGCCCGGCCTATTTCCTATTTATTTTTGCTGCGGGAGCAGCTTTTACTGACTTTTCGTACGTCAGATGAAGGGCCCTCCCTCTCTTTAGACTGGCCTCTCGCAGGAGTTTGTCTAAGAGCGTCCACTATACTACTCTGGCTGACTGACCTGCGAGTCAATGTGTGGGTGTTCTTTGTTCCCTGACTGTTTCCGAACAGCGGAACTTCTGGGATGCCGCTCCTGCTCTACAGGCACAGATGGAGGAAGGATAAAAGTCCCCTCCACTTCTGACTTACCATGATTGGCCTCTGAGTCGACAGCCTTTTCTTGGGCGGTCTCTAAGCAATTATTAGACTGCCCCACTGCCTGTCTGAGGATCGAATTACCGTCTTGAGCATCATTGCCTTGTGGTACATTCGTGACACTTAATGATTTAGAGCTAGCTAGGCTGCATTCATCAGTGTCCTTGCTCACTGTTTCAGTCTGAATGTCGAGGACAGTGTCAGTCAACTTTTGAGTTAAACTCTCTGTTGTCATTGTCGGATCCGTCACTGTCGCTTCCAGTTCATCCTGACGATCATCATCAACAGCATCTGTTAACTCTTCATTA
>JADBJO010004151.1:145000-147500 GCA_016801955.1 Conus betulinus | reverse complement strand
TGGTCAAGGAAAGAAGCTGTACCTTGGAGAGAACTGTGATATATTCAAGAAAGATAGTGTACTTTGCGCTGGGAACTATGATATGGTCAAGGACAGAAACTGTACTTTGGTGGGAACTGTCGTTTGGTCAAGGAAAGAAACTGTGGTATGGTCAAGGACAGAAACTGTACTTTGGTGGGAACTGTGGTATGGTCAAGGAAAGAAAGTGTAGTTTGCGCTGGGAACTATGATATGGTCAAGGAAAGAAAGTGTAGTTTGCTGGGAACTGTGGTGTGATAAGGAAAGAAACTGTACTTTGGTTGGAACTATGGTATGGTCAAGGAAAGAAAGTGCACTTTTCTCGAAATGTGGTATGGTCAAGGAAACAAACTGTACTTTGGTGGGAATTGTGGTATGATCAAGGAAAAAAGAAAAGCTGCTTTCTGCTGGAAACTGGTAGAAGAATCAAGGAACAACACTGAACCGGCAACTGTGATATATTCGAGGAAAGAAGCTCTACTTCAGGCTGGATCTGTAGTCGACTCGAAGAACGAAACTTTACTTTGGGTTGGGGATTGCAGTAGATTTATAGGAAAGAAACTATACTTCGAGCTGGAAACTTACACAGTAACGAAAACTGTACATTCGGCTTGGAACAGTGTTATGTTCAAAGAAAGAAACTATTCTGGGCTGGATTCTGAAGTCAATATCTTGTTTGGAATCAACGAGGAGGTATTATGGTGGTGAGTAGTATGTGTGTGCGTGAGTGTGTGTGTGTGTGTGTGTGTGTGTGTGTGTGTGTGTGTGTGTGTGTGTGTGTGTGTGTGTGTGTGTGTGTGCGCGCGTTAGTGTGCGTTAGTGTGTGTGTGTGTGTGTGTGTGTGTGTGTGTTTTGGAGGTGGTGATGGTGGCTCAAAAATGACCTTTTACGGTTTGAGGCTTGTTGGTCAGGCGGGAAAGGGAGGCTAAGAGCCAGAATGGTGGGTCAGAAAAGGGATGTTGAGGGTGAGCGGTTGAGGGGAGTACCAGAGGGGACCTTTGGCTGGGGACCAGCGGTGACGGTACACCGTTGAGTTGATGTGCTGTGGCGGCTGTGTCTGGAGGGGGAGGAAAGAGAGGGAGGGGAGGGACGCGTTGTTATAACGTCTGATCAGGAAGCTGCAGACAAGTCTTTTGATGTACGGGCAGGGCTTTATAAACCGGTCTTTGCCGATCCAAATCGCGTTAGACTTGGGCAAGTCCCAATTAACCCATCGGGGCCGAGTTTTTCAACTCTCTCTCTCTCTCTCTCTCTCTCTCTCTCTCTCTCTCTCTCTCTCTCTCCCCCCCCCCCCCCCCAGCCCGTCTGCCTCTCTTTCTTGCTCCCCCTTTTCCCTACCCCCCCAAAGCGCAGGATCCAATTTACGGGAATTTTTCTCTGATGCATTATACATGCATTTATCGTAATCTCTACCGTTTGAAGTTGGTTTGTATTCGGTAATCGCGTGGACAAGCCTCCCTGCTCTTCTGTAAGCGTTCATCGTTTCAGATTTGTAGATATGATTGTGGGAAGGGGGAGGAGAGACCCGCTGGGAAATCTGTGTGTGTGTGTGTGTGTGTGTGTGTGTGTGTGTGTGTGTGTGTGCGCGCGCGCGCGCGCGCGTGCGTATGTGTGTGTGTGTGTGTGTCTGTCTGTCTGTCTGTCTGTCTGTCTGTCTGTCTGTCTCTCTCTCTCTCTCTCTCTCTCTCTCTCTCTCTCTCTCTCGCTCTCTCTCTCTCTTTCTCTGTTAAAGAGCGAATCTGTGTGTGTGTGTGTGTGTGTGTGTGTGTGTGTGTGTGTGTGAGAGAGAGAAAGAGAGAGAGAGAGAGAGAGAGAGAGAGAGAGAGAGAGAGAACGAGTATGTGTGCGTTAAAACGTATCAGCCCCTAACACCAACAGTCCTCGTACACAGCCACACCGATGTCTGTGTTGTATCAGCCCCCAACACCAGCAGTCCTCACACAGAGCTACACCCATGTCTGTGCTGTATCAGCCCCTAATACCAGCAGTCATACACAGCCACACCCATGTCTGTGCTGTATCAGCCCCCAACACCAGCAGTCCTCACACACAGCTATACCCATGCTGTATCAGCCCCCAACACCAGCAGTCATACACAGCCACACCCATTCTGTGCTGTATCAGCTCCCAACACCAACAGTCCTCAGGATCTATCCATATCAAGTAGGGAAACCCACCAGAGGAGACACTGCCCGGCTGCTGTCTCATTCCGTGCTACCTGTTCCTATCCGGCATGAGCAGAACACCACCTGCAAAGCCCACTGCTGTCGACAATGATTGCCTCAATCGAGGAACCAGCATAAGTGAGCTTCCTCCTCCGGGAAGACTTACATGACTAATTCCTGCAGACGACTAGAGAAGCTTAATGGCGTAGCCGCACCTCGTCAAGGAACTCGGTTCTGGGCAAGTCCTTTCAGTTGCTCCCACGTCACTCCGGCGCTTTTTGACTCGCGCTCGCCATGACCTTGTCCAGGCCTGCTTC
>JADBJO010004151.1:130000-135000 GCA_016801955.1 Conus betulinus | reverse complement strand
ACCCGACCCGAATTGCCAATCACCACACACCAGAAGGAAAACTCGGGACAGAATGATACTTGCGCGCGCGCTGTGTCCTATCAACTGGAACTGTATCATGTTACTCTCTGTTCCCACCTCGTCCCCACCCTCACACCCACCTAACTCTCCTTTGAGAATCGACTGCGTTTGTGATAAAACTCCTTGGTTCTGTTCCTTACTCCGTGTTCGTCTATCCGTTTGTCTCTATGACTCTGTTTTATCTATCTACTTACCTCTTCTCACCTGTCTTCCTCACCCCCTCACCCCGCCTCCTCTCTGGCTGGCCATTATATTCAGCTGTTTGAAGCCGTTACATTGGCTCCACAGTGGACGCAAATGATGTCTTGTTGGGAGGAAAGATTTCGGGATTGATACAACCAGTTGATGATTCCTGACTTGTATTATTACTTCAGAACCTTTTTGGAATGCTTTCACGAGTGTGAACTTTGTTTGTTTTGTTTTTTTCCGCCTTTCTCTTTCTCTGCGCGTCTCTGTCTGGTCTGTCTGTCCGATTGTCTGTCTGTCTGTTCGTCAGTCTGTCTGTCTGTCCGTCCGTCCGTCTGGGTCTGTCTATCTGTCTGTCTGCCTCTCTCTCTCTCTCTCTCTCTCTCTTTCCCTCTCTCTCTCACTCGTTCCCTCTCTCTTCCTCTCGTTTCCTCTCTCTGTCTCTATCTGTTGCTCTCTATCGCTCTCTTTATCCCCCCCCCCTCTCTCTCTCTCGCTCTCTCTCTCTCTCTCTCCCCAGACAACACTAGCCGTCCATTCAGGAGTGTCAATTTGCCCATATGGCTTTTTGAAAATGCAAATGGAGTTGCATTTGAATGGTTTTCTTTAGTTCTTTTTTTTTTTCAATGAGGGCTAAAAGATAAACAGAGTGTTTGGCGCCCTCAGCAAAGTATGATATTGTTGCAGGAAGGACCTACTGGGCTATTAGTTCACGTGAATGTGCATATTTATGTGCTTTTGCTGTGTGTTTTTCAGGAATCTCCCCCTCCCCCCCCCCTCCATTTCCCCCCCCCCCCCCCCCCCCCTTCAAATATGGTGACAGCACTGGAAAAAGGGCCGTATGGTCGGCTTGGCCATCAATAATAGACACGAGAGCGAGAAGCGGAAATAAAGCTACAATGTGTCAACTATACGGACAGATTATCTGTGGTGTTTGGGGGACATTCATAAATGACTGAAATTCAGAGCGCTTCACACTCTGTAAGGAAGGCATGAATACACACAGCATAAATCCTTTGTGAAAAATGGGGGTGGGGGTAGGGGGGGGGGGATGAATGAACGTCTGGGTGAGTGATATTCGACTGAATGATAAGGGAAACGACTGCATGCAGCGCCAGCAGGCAGATGCTCAGTCGGCTATACCCGGGTAGACAACCCGTAGTGTAAACAAGAGCTTGGTCACTATCCGATGATAAGCACTATGTAAGTACCGTCAACAACAACAACAGCAATAATAATAATACGATTTTGCAGCAAACACAAGAAGAATTATTATAATACTTAGTATAATAATAATAATAATAACAGTCAGACGATTTTACTTTTTCTGGTGTTTAGATGGGTAAATGCGGTTAGGAGTGGGGTGTTATCATCTCGTTGATATGCAGCCCTTCGAGACAATATTATTTTTTTGTTTTGTTTTGAAGATAATAATAATAATAACAATCAGACGATTTTACTTTTTCTGGTGTTTAGATGGCTAAATGCGGGTAGGGGTGGGGTGTTATCATCTCGTTGATATGTAGCCCTTAAAGACAATATTATTTTTTTGTTTTGTTTTGTTTTGAAGATGAAGTACATTTGAAAACGGAAAAAAAAAAAAAGCGGAAATAAAAACTACAGTGTGTCAACTTTGTTCTTGTTTCTCATCTGCGTCTCTTTTATTAAGAAAACATTGAGGCGTACATCGGTGTCACTGATCCGCCAATCACTATAAACTTGTCTTGTGATTAGTTTGTAGGACGAGCGCTCCCTTTTCACCTGTTGATTTCTGTGTATCCACTGGAGGAAAACGAGGCCCAAAAAACGGCCGTAGCTGCCTCTTTAACTGATATCCGTCATTCTCATTATGCGCTTCTCGCGGACTCCCAGCGGGCAGAGGTGTTGTAGCGGCGTTTACGTAGCTCTTTAAACTTGACTTCCCCTCGCGCGCATCTTGTGTCTTCCTCTGTCTTCCGGCTTTGTGCCGACCCTGCACCCGCTTACCTCCCCTGCTCGCGCTTGCGCTCGCTCTTCTCGATGGAAAAGACAGCTTTCCTTTTCTTTTTTTTTTTTCTCTTCCTGCTGCGGCTTCCCCCCATTCCCCCCCCCCCCTCTCTCTCTCTCTCTCTCTCTCTCTCTCTCTGTATTTTTTTCAAACGAGGGGTGTTGGTTTACTTTCGAAATTTCATGCTTTTATGCTTTGCTGGTGATATACAGGTCTTTTGTTCTGGGCACGGGTGAAAAAGGGAGAGGGGGGGGGGGAGGGAGAGAGAGAGAGAGAGAGGAGGGGAGAGAGAAGAAAAGAAAGAGAAAAGACAGAAGAAGAAGAAGAAGCAGGAGAAGAAGAAGAAGAAGAAGAAGAAGAAGAAGAAAAAAAAAAAAAAAAAAAAACAAGAACAAAAACAAGAATGAAAACAGAACAAAATCAAGAGAGAGAGAGAGAGAGAGAGAGAGAGAGAGAGAGAGAGAGAGAGAGAGAGAGAGAGAGAGAGAGAGAGAGAGAGAGAATAAAAGTGAAATCTATCCATTTTCTTGTCTTCTTTCCAAAGTCAGTTACTGGCCAGAACCCTCCCCGAGGAATGCCGGGAGAGGGCGTATGGTGTTGGTTCTCTCAACATCAATTGCGTTACCACTTTCTAGAAATTCGTTGGTTGTAGTTTCCTCTCTTCTGTTTCTCTCTTTCATTCTGCCATTGGAAACAGTCTTTGCCGGGTGTCCACTGTTCGACTTCCGTTTTGGTCCAGTCTGTTCTGTTCTGGAAAGTCCATACATTTCTTTTTTTCTTCTGTTGTTATGATGAGACCACCGGATTCAATTCCTGGTGATCCTAAGGTCGCTGGTTCGAATCTCTACCGGGCCGTGTCTGTAAATGGGGAATTTTTCGTCGGAGGTAACATTCGTTTTGACTCTGTATCCCGAAAAGAAAAGTGCTGCTTACGAGACCATAAACTGAAGGTTTCGTCTGTGAATGCAAGTATCCTATTTCGCACACACGTCACATCCCCTCACCAAGTTTCTGAAGAGAAGGCCCAGTCTAGCCGTTGGCATAGAGAACACGTATACACAAAGCATGCGTTCTCCGTCAATAATCAAAACACTTAGAAAAACAAGTGAGGGACTGATATTCCATTGATTAACATTAGAAACAATTGAATGTAGTGCCAGCAGGTGTGTCCTTCGGTCGGCTCTCCCCAGGAAGGCGGCTCGTTGTGGATTGTGTAGAACGCCGATGAGAGCTTGGTCTTCAACCGAGGACAGACGGTTAACTTTACTACTCTCTATAATGATGATGATAGCAATAACAACAGCAACAGCAACAACAATGATAGTGATGACGATGATGATGATGATGACGACGACGACGAAAATGACAGTTGTAATAATAATAATAATAATAATAATAAGATAATGATGAATAATGATGATAATAATAATATAATATTATTATTATTATTATTATTATTATTATCATTATTATTATTATAAAGTCAAAGGAGTACCGTGTCTCGCCTTGTTTCCGCAATGCTCACCTTTATCGGAGTTACGTTCACTCAGGCAGATCACTGAACGCTTCCGCTTCCGGGCGAGAGGCTGGTTCAGTTGCTGGGCTGCCCCCTCAGGTAGCTACACGTCAGCTTCTTCTTGTCAGTTGTTCAGCGAGATCTCTCTCTCTCTCTCTCTCTCTCTCTCTCTCTCTCTCTCTCTCTCTCTCTCTCACTCTTCACAATAGTGGGGCCTCCATCTTCCTTTTATTTTCACTTTTGTGTAATACAAGTGTCACACATCATGCAAGCCTGAGTTCTGTTTTTTTTTTTTTTTTTTTTTTTTTTTTTGCTTCATCATCAAAAATGTCCACTTCTCTTCATTCCAGCTTCCCCAAGTGCAACCACAGCCAGTGCCATTCTATCGCAGACCTTGCACCGGCAGCCCGCGAGGAGCTATCTATCACGGGGTGTCGTGAGGCAACCCACCAGAGGCGACACCGCACTGTCCTTGACTGACATCGGCACAACTTCTACCTACCCCCCCCCCCCCGTCCCTACCCTATCCCCCCCCCCACACACACACACACACACACACACGCACACATCGTATTCTGTCCAAGCGACAAATCATTATCATGTCATGTAGCAATCTGCCGAGAGCGTGCTGTCACCCCTCTCTCTTAAGGAACGACAAGTCCGGTAACTCAGCGGACACTCCGGGAGTCCTTGACCTCTTGATCATGTCGTAAATGTGGAAGCCAAATACAAACTGGAGGTACTGTGACAGAGCGTCTGACACACAGGGGGTTGATTCATCCCTTCAAAAAACATGTTTTTTTTTTTGTTATGCGGCAACCAATGATGGAATCTCACACAGCAGTGTGTAATCCAGCCTGTGTCAACTGGTAGTGCGCACGGGGGTCTTGGTGACCTCGTTACCGCGCGGGATAAAAAGTGCAAAGTTGCGTTAACTGTGCCTGTTTTGCATCAAGCTTGCTGGCGACACAAGATGTGTAAAATGAAAAATTCTTTTTTCCCGTGCAAGAGCAGTCTCTCAAGTGAGTTTTATGCCCCTTCTTTTGGCTGTTTAAGCGCGGGGTTGGTTACTGTCAGCCCTTTTCTCACCATGCCACCACGAAGAAAACTTAGCACCTTGACAAAACCAGGGCGATTGCGTGGATACAAGATGGCATTGCAAAGGCTGAAGTGGCGCGACGACTTGGTGTGCATCATTCAGTTATTGTTAGACTGAATCAGCGTTTTAGGGCGACCAACAGCGTTGAAGAG
>JADBJO010004151.1:115000-120000 GCA_016801955.1 Conus betulinus | reverse complement strand
CGTCTGTCAACAAGATAACACAAAACCCTCCTAAACCGATTTGATCCAAACTTGATGGAATGATCGAATGTGACCGAAAAATGAATTCAGTAAAGTTTGGTGCCAACCTGATGTGCGGTTTCGGGTCAACTGGCGGATCCTGAATCCTGTCCGATCCGAGGACACTTCAAGTGTAAACTGTGTGTGTGTGTGCTGGTGGATATGACTGTGCCTGGAGAATGAGAAGGGGTTCAATGTTAAATGGATTTTTAAAAAAAACAAGCATGATGAAATCATTATCATCGTCATCATCATTATCACCATCTACAACAACAACGCCAATAGTAATAAAACTGGTGATAGCAACAATAATAATAGTGGTAATAGTAATAATATCATGGAGAAGCCAGAGTGAGAAGCGATGCAACGTTAAATGGATTTTTGAAAAATCAAGCACGACGAAATCATCCTATCATTATCATCATCATCATCATCATCATCATCATCAACATAATAATGATAAAATTAATAGTAATAATGATGATGATGATGATGATGATGATGACGGTAATGATAACAACAACAACAATGATAATAATCGACAACGCAATTTTGCGCCAAATTTGACAAAATGAAGTGATTGCTCGTTCTTCATTTTCGTTGTCCTGAGTGTTGTTTCTCTTGCTTGAAGAAGACCTAACAGGTGGAAACGCGCGGCGTGTTTTGTCTTGTGATTCGTTAGTCCATGTTGTCCAGCGGAGTTATTTTAACTATGTTTTAAGATAATAATAACGTAATAATGATGATGACGATGAAAACAACCACCACCATAATAAAACGCTGTACACAAGACAATACTGGTGTGGATTACTTCAGCTAATCCAGATGATCTTGACGATATAAATAATGTTTATCCAGAGCCTCAATTGAGTTAATGTTCTTTATTCTACAATATTTTTTCCTCATGGAAATCACGCCTTCTGATCGATAGTTTCAGTTTTATTATTGCAGAGTCGTAACAGCTGTCAAAACATTTTTTTTTTCATTTTGAGTTTTATCACAGCCCATCCGATCTTCCCCACAGTCCTTTCAGCTGTCACCATCCAAACCCAAAAGCAGCTCTCACAGCCAACATGAGTGTGGGGGAGAGTGGGGAAGGGGGCTGTGGAGGGGGGGGGGCAGTGACAATCGATGATGAGGACAGGACAGCAACAGCTGGGGACGTTTGACTCAATCTGTAGCCATTAAAAATGACAAGAACTTAATCGCTTCTGAGTGAGAGCCGGGTTAACTCACTGATAGACGACGAGCTCCCAGTAAGACAACGCTGGTTCAAATCCTGCTGGTGCTCGCCATTAAAGTAAAAAAAAAAAAACACACACACACTCACACACATTTTCCGTAGCCATGGTGGCAGTATAAGGTTTCAGCTTGTCTCCACTCTCCTGAGGTGGATATCCACTATCTATATAGATCAGAAGGAGAATGGAGCATGTTGAATGTTTCGTTGCACATATTGAAGGCATTCATCACTTCCTGTTGACATGATTGGCTCTTTGCCTGCCTCCTGTTCATGTGCTGGCTGGCTGTTCGCCACGCGTCGCCTCTGATTGATGCACACACGCGGTGGTTCGCGGGTGTGCAAAACCTTCGTGCAGGCAGTAGACCGACCTCGCTGGGTTTAAACAGGGAGAAGTTGCCGTACGTAGTTTATCTGAGCGGGCGGCCACGCCAGCTAAACAAGCCTTTCGCGGCGCGTTGTGACTGTGGTGCCCGGAGGTGGCTTGTGATCTTCACGAGTGAAGGGAACTCCGGCAAAGGCGAATGGTTGGAAAGCGAGGTGTGATACTTATCCTGTCCGTGTTTGGCCTGTGCCTTGAGCTATTTCACCTTTGATGTGTGTGGGCATTTAACCTGGTTGAAACGTAATAATTGTCTTGATGCTTGAGGGGGAAATTTAAAACGAAATCAATATTACCTCCAACGAGGCAATTATTTTTTTTGCTGGAGTCTGTTAGTTTGTTCACCCGTTAGCAGAAAAGCACACTACATAACCGATTTCAACGAAACCTCTCTCTCTCTCTCTCTCTCTCTGTGTGTGTGTGTGTGTGTGTGTGTGTAGTCGTGCGGGGTGCACGCGCCGCTTTGGCAGTCGCTGAATACGGTGGTGCGAGAAGTCTGTCATGAAGAACCCGAAAGCGCGCACAAGGTAGAGGGCAGACCTCGGCTATGGTCGAGCTCGTCCAGACTACGCCCCTTGAATAGCATTCACTTCCCATTTCATCTGGCCGCCAAGTTTCTGTCCGACCTGCTCAGTAAGTTTTACAGAATTTGTTCAGTAAGTTTTACAGAATTTGTTTTACAGAATTTGTTCAGTAAGTTTTACAGAATTTGTTCAGTGGGTTTTACAGAATTTGTTCAGTAGGTTTCAAAAAAATTTGTTCAGTAGGTTTTACTGAATTTGTTCAGTAGGTTTTACAGAATTTGCTGAAAGGGGTGCATACAAGTAGCGCGCATTTTCCCGGTTGCTACGATGCGCGCAACTCCCCAGTGGGGTCTCAGGAAGCGCGCACTTCGGAACTCATGAAACGCGCACGGTCCTTTTTAAGTTATTGGCCTCGTCCGCGTTAACTTGTGACGGGACACCCTCTGCTCTTTCGTGCTAGCTCCCGGCATATACTCAAGGTTATCGGCTTTTATACAAAAAAAAAAAAAAAACCCGACTACCGGTCCACCACCCCTCAACACACACGGACACACAAGCGCGCAACTGCAAACGCGCGCGTGCGCGCACGCGCGCGCGCACACACACACACACACACACACACACACACACACACACACACACAACGCACACACATTCGCGCGCGCGTGCACACACACACACACACACACACACACACACACACACACACACACACACACAAGCGCGCACAGGCACACGCACGTACGCATACACATACACACACGCGCGCACGAAGGCACACACACGCATACACACACACACACACACACACACCACACACACACACACACACACACACACGCACATGCACACGCACGCATACAGTGGCGCGCAAACCTGGTCGCTGACGTCTAACAAAGAACACAACATAAAACGAACGACAGGCCGTGAGTCAATAAACAACTTCTAACTTTTCAAGTCTCCAGAAATGAACGCGTGTAGGGCTGAAAGGCATGGTGTTCGTATATGAAAAATGTGCGCTTTTTCCTGACGTCTAAACGCGCTTTTGAGCGGTGCACGTTTTTTTTTTTTTTTTTTTTTTTTTTTTTGTTTTTTTTTTTTTGCCGGCCTTGGCTTAAACAAAAGCTTAGACCCAGGCAACAACACAGCTTCCTTGTGGGAAAGGTAATTGAGAGTTACTGTCCGTGATGGACAAGTACGAACTACTTTGTTGCTGCTCTAGGTGAGTTGTTCACTGCTTTCGGAATCTGCAGCGAGGTGAAGCGGTTGGGGCCACAATGAAATAATCCTTGTCAGCCCTGGTGGTAGATTAGGGGCATGTCAGAGAGAGAGAGAGAGAGAGAGAGAGAGAGAGAGAGAGATCAATGTGACTTTGAACACACACACACACACGCGCGCGCGCGCGCGCGCGCATGCATGCACGCACGCACGCACGCACGCACAAAACGGGCACACACACATACACCCACACACATACAAACGCATATTATACGCACGCGCGCATACGCACACGCGCGTACACACACAAACACACACACACACACACACACACACACACACACACACACACACACACACACTGAGACACACGCGCACGTACACACAGATACACACACTCACAAACCACACACACACACACACATACACACACGCGCACATACACACACAGACACACAGACACACACACACACATACACACACACACACACACGCGCGCGCGCGCGCGCGCGCGCGCGCGCGCACGCACAAAAGCGAACGCGAGGGTGTGGATATCTTCAGCGTGACCACAGACCTCTTAAACGATCAGAGATTTGTTCCTCCAACTATTCACGCTATCCATCTGTTTCCTCCAACTATTCACGCTATCCATCTGTTCCTCCAACTATTCATGATATCCATCTGTTCCTCCAACAATTCATGCTATCCATCTGTTCCTCTAACTATTCATGCTATCCATCTGTTCCTCCAACAATTCATGCTATCCATCTGTTTCCTCTAACTATTCATGCTGTCCATCTGTTTCTCCAACTATTCATGCTATCCATCTGCTCCTCCAACTATTCATGCTGTCCATCTGCTCCTCCAACTATTCACGCTATCCATCTGTTCCTCCAACTATTCATGCTATCCATCTGTTCCTCCAACCATTCACGCTATCCATCTGTTCCTCTAACTATTCATGCTATCCATCTGTTCTCCAAACTATTCATGCTGTCCATCTGCTCCTCCAACTATTCATGCTGTCCATCTGTTCCTCCAACTATTCACGCTATCCATCTGTTCCTCTAACTATTCACGCTATCCATCTGCTCCTCCAACTATTCACGCTATCCATCTGTTCCTCCAAATATTCATGCTGTCCATCTGTTCCTCCAACTATTCATGCTGTCCATCTGTTTCACCAACTATTCATGCTATCCATCTGTTTCTCCAAACTATTCATGCTATCCATCTGTTCCTCCAACTATTCACGCTATCCATCACCTCCCTTTCTTGCCCATCCTTCCCCCCCTCCTCCTCCTCCCCTTGACCCCCTCCCCTCATCCCCCCCCCCCCCCCCCCCCCCCCCCCCCCCCCCCCCCCCCCCACCACACACACTCGCACCCACCTCCCTGTCTGTGTAATGTTGTTAGCGCTCGCGGGGCTAATTGTGGTCAGGAGGAGCCGAACAAGCCTCACATGCGCCCCCGGCCCTCTCCAGGTGAAGTGATGGGTAAGTAACTGCAAGTATGCCCACAATGTTGCTGCTTCTGGTTCACCCCCCCACCCCCCCCCCCCATCTCCTCCATCCATCCCCGCCTCGCCCCCCCCCCCC
>JADBJO010004151.1:97500-102500 GCA_016801955.1 Conus betulinus | reverse complement strand
TTCCTCGAGCCTTCACTTTCCACTTTTTTCATTTGCTTTTTTTGTTGGTTTTGTGTGTGTGTGTGTGTGTGTGTGTGTGTGTGTGTGTGTGTGTGTGTGTGTGTTCTTTTTCTGTTATTTACTCTTTTTTGACAGTGGGGCCTCTATCTCCTATTTTTCCCCTCCGTCATTTTTTTTTTTTTTTTTCTGATTCACTCACACACACTAAGCATTGTCTGCGCTTGTTTGTTTTTTTAACAGATGGACATTCATTTTGCCGATCTTAATGTCTTTGGCGTTTGAAACAGTCTGGGTTTTTATTCATGTACTAACGTGTGGTGCACTGACACTTTCATTCTGCTATGTTTGCCGCATAGTATACTTTTTAATCAAATGAAATGCACAATCGCACCTCCCATTTCTCCTTTCCTCATCCCCCACATCCAGTGTGTGTGTGTGTGTGTGTGTGTGTGTGTGTACTTGCGTACGTGCGTGCGTGTGTGTGTGTGTTCACTATCCCACCATTTGCCAATGTGGAGTCGTGCAGGTCACAAACTATTTCCGGGAACCACACGTACCGTGCGCCGCGACAATGTTGACTGGCCGGAATGCTCTTTCCCAGGCTGCCCTTTGTTTCCCGCTGCTCAGCGAGACGTGCGTGAATCAGCGTGTGTGTGTGTGCTTCAAACTCGACAGGTTGACAACGATCAACGGAAGAAGTCTACGAACAGACAGCCAGCAATGAACAGAGGGCAGACGAATAGTAAGTCAGATCAACAGGAAGCGGTCCAGACTGTCAGCACGCGCAATGGAACTTTCGACTCGTGAAAGGCGAAGATGCTTATCCTCTTCCCTTTTTGATCCCAGGAAAGACGGAGCAGTCCCTACTGGAATTTGGTAAGAAAAATCCATGGCCAAGTAAACAAAAATGTGCAAAACGTGCACAGGCAAATTAGATAAATAGATGAATAAACAAAAATAAATAACTAAAATAAGTAAATGGGTGAAATTGCGTGGCGCCCAACTATTGTGACATCTACTCTAATGGAAGAATACTAATAATCATGCATGGAAAGAAAATGACGTTAAGTTGAATGATAAGAGCGAAAAATCCACGCTTTCACCTGAAGAATATACTACAAACCCATCATTCAATTACCACGTCGCCTTTACAACTTGAACGGCAAACAGAAGAAACTGAAAGAAATGCTGACAACGATGGGTGGATGTCAGTTTCACAGATTTGACAGAAAACTGGGGGTCTTGACCTTCGCCGGTTATAAAAACAAACTTACGGGTTGCACGTGCGCACGTGTCTGATTGACCTTTACCTCGGTTGGTGCGAAGAGGCGTGTGCGAGTGAGAAAAAACAACGATGCTGGCGGGTTGCGTTTGTTAGAGAGGCTCACGTCAAAGTGATAGACGTAGAGACGTGCTGTTTTTCCTTTCCCCCTATTTTTCACTTGGTTTCTTCGCTTGCCTGTTAGCAACATTACGCAAAAAACGGTTGAGTCTGTTTTTTACGAAACTTTGTGAACAGCCAGAATGAAGCCAAAAGACTTATAGCGGAAAATTTGATACGGAACTGAGCCGTGGATCCAAATCGAACGGTGGATCCAGTTGTGGATATATTAAACGAGACTGGTACAAATGTTCTTGTGAACATGAGCATTGTGGAATTACTGGTTTACATGTTGGTCACTCACAGTTACGATTTTTGTTGATGGAATATGAACACTCTCATGCAATGTGAACTATAAAACAGTGTAGGGTATAGCATAGTATGGCATACTATAGCACAATAATGTAGTGTAATATACCATGTACCTGACTCACGTGCACAGCAACAACAATTGCAGAAAGAACTTCTCAGAATCAAGTGTGTTATCCTTTCACAAACAGCAGCGAATTATGTCAAGGCAATGGGTTCGCCGTGTCTTTCGTTTTGCTTGACGCGGGTGTGTGGTGTGTGTGTGTGTGTGTGTGTGTGTGTGTGTGTGTGTGTGTGTGTGTGTGTGTGTGTGTGTGTGTGTGTGTGTGTGTGTGCGCGTGTGTGTGTGCGTGCGTGAAAATATCACATACCCTTCCTATGTTCGTTCGCATTCGCGACATTCCAGATGCATCGGACGGACTTCAGCACTCTTCGCTCAGTTCTGAATGTCTGCCTGGCTGTGAAGATGTCTGGCAGTGATAGCATTGTGGGGACCCAGCAGATCAGGGGACTGAGCAGGGTGTACCCGGCTACGGACGAGGCGAGGGAAAAACCTTTTGCTAAAAGGTATGAGGATGAGAGGTGTGCATGTGACTATGCTGGCCAACGATCTGTTTTTGCTTCGTGATGACACGGGATTGGAGAGACCTTACACCAACGTGCGGATGGATGATGTGCCAATATTAGTGGCAAATAGATTGAAAACGCTCTGCAAAAATTTAGGATGCCAGCTGCGTTCAGACACAAAGATGGAGAGAGCGAGGAACCGGGACAAGAAGATGAGCACATTTTTGACTGGTCGTCGATTTGTTGTTATTACTGTGCCAGAGAAACCTCTTGAACGCTTGCTGAAAGTCAGCATTTTCCAGGTAAAATTATAAGGAGCAAAAGGAGGTACGTAAGACATTTGTGCTTACACACACACACACACACACACACACACACACACACACACAACACACACACACACACACACACACACACAAACACACACACACACACACACACACACACACGCACGCACACACATGCACGCACGCGCGCGCGCGCACACACGCACACACACACACACACAACAGCACGCACGCACGCGCGCGCGCACGCACCACAGCACACACACACACACACACAAAAGCAAGTGCGCGCGCGCACCCCCTCTTCCCCCCCCCCCCCTTCACACACACATACACACGCATGTTTTGCATGCAAACACTTACAGGTTGTGTAGTTTCCAGAAACCAGATTGACGGGAACGCCAACGTCAGGAAACGCAGGCTTCTCCCTCGCCCCACTCCTCCCCTCCCCTGCCCCCAGCCCCCCCTCACCCAACTATCACACCGTCCCACCTCTACACTCCCCCTTTCCCAAGTTAATACAGGACAGTCATCTGGATACCGTTAGTTGCAGTTTGATCAAGGGCTCCTCACTGCATGCGAACTAAGAAGCAAAGGTATCCCATCTTGTTTTTTTCCCCACCATTTGCTTTTATCGGCGTTCCGTTCACCATTGCAGGCAACAACCTTTTTGCAGGCGAGAGAATTGTTCAGTTGGCTGAACCGCCCTCTCAGGAAAACCATACACGCCAGCTTTCTGTTGTTCGCTGCTCAGCAAGATCGGCCAACTGCCTACAGATAGGCTTTGTTTGCTAGTGAACCCTCAAACCACCGTGTGTGTGCCTCAAACGTGTGTGAAGTGTGGCCAACCACAAACGTGTGACACTGACACATCTGTGAAGTGTGGCCAACACACACAGACAGTCCGTGAACAAACGTGACACTGTCATCTGTGAAGTGTGGCCAACATACACAGACAGTCCGTGAACAAACGTGACACTGTCATCTGTGAAGTGTGGCCAACACACACAGACAATCCGTGAACAGGAAGCAGACACCGAGCCAGTCGGCCCAACAGGAAGAGGGGAGTGCCTTCAACATGGGGAATGGGACTACGGCTGTCAAAAAGAGAAATACCGTTCATGACCCTTCTACATCTTTGGTGCAGAATAATCTTATGCGCTACACCGCAATTTAGTTAGACCATGAGAAAACAGGGGTAACGGATAGAGGAAATAATAAATGAATCAGTAAATATGAACAAATTTGGGAAGGGAATCTCGTGGACAAGACTCAGCAGTTATCCACGCGAGAAGCCAAGCTAACATGGTTTGCGCTCTTCGCGTGCGCGCGCGCGTGCGCACGCGCATGCGTGTGTGTGTGTGTGCCTGTGTGTGTGTGCGCGCGGGCGTCTATCTGCATGTAACGAGCGCCCGCGTGCACACGCATGCATATGTGCGTGCCTGTGTACGCGCGCTAAGCATGTCTGTGTAACGAGCTGGCTTTCATATAAGCATGCAAGGGCGAAACACCTGCACCATGCAAGTGGGGGAGTGCATGTGTGGAAAGGCACTTCAGGGATGGTTATTTTCATTTCAAATCAAAATCTTATAATTTTGTAAGGAGGGAAAGAGAACATGGAATGAAACAAGAGTGTTAAATAAATTACAACACGGCATATGAATAAACAAGTACATGAAAAAGAAGTAAGGGACAACCAGAACACGACACGAATGGAGAGCGTAATTACGCCACCAAGAACATCCTCTGCCCAATCCCAACAAACTCCGTGTTCACTCTCAGAACCGCCCTCACTTGTCATTGGCTGCAAACGGCATTTAATTAACTTGCACGTTACAGCAATATTCACGACCTTGAACCTCAGGTTACAAAGCGGCGCGTCTCTTCAGGTCGCTCGCGATGTGACTTGTTTGGTGAAGTGGACGTGTTCTGTGTGTCAGCATTCACCCGTTTCCGTGGGAACAAGGACCTATATGGAGTGACGGCACTGACGTGTGTTCTTTGACTGACTGCCTGTGCTGGTGAGTTTGTCTGTCTGTCTGTCTTGTCTCTCCATCTGTCTGCCAGCCAGCGTAACGATATCTATCTGGGAAAGATTCACATTCGTGTCCCGTTACCCCTCCCCCGTCTCCCTCTATTAAAAAATTGAAAATCTTATGGTATTGTATGTTTCCTTGTCATTTTAAAGAGCTTTTTTTTTTTCAGCCTTTCGCCATCTAAAGTGAATTTGATCTTCGATGGAAATTAAGCTGTTGTTTGAAAAGGCAAAAGACAGAAAATGTTCCTCTCTCTCTCTCTCTCTCTCTCTCTCTCTCTCTCTCTCTCTCCTCTCTCTCTCTCTCTCTCTCTCTGTTCATTCCTTCTCGTCCCCACTACCCTCCTCCCATTTCTACTTGCCCCGCTGCCACCTCCTCTATTTTCTCTGTCTGTATGTATGTATGTCTGTCTCCCTCCCC
>JADBJO010004151.1:90000-95000 GCA_016801955.1 Conus betulinus | reverse complement strand
TGCCTTGCCTGTCGGATCACGCTGGGTCCTCTGCCTTGCCTTACCTTGCCTGTCGGATCACGCTGGGTCTTCTGCCTGGCCTTGCCTGTCGGATCACGCTGGGTCCTCTGCCTTGCCTGGCCTTGCCTGTCGGATCACGCTGGGTCCTCTGCCTTGCCTTACCTTGCCTGTCGGATCACGCTGGGTCCTTTGCCTGGCCTTGCCTTGCCTGTCGGATCACGCTGGGTACTGCAGGGACTGTGGAGACCGCTCTCCATCTGTCGCGGCTTTCTGTGGAGTCCCTTGAGAGTTGGTGCGGTGTGCACCTAAAGGGAAGAAGAGGGGAGGGTTCAGTTCTGGTGCAGGCTGCTGCACTCATCGTCACTGCCTCATTGTGCTATAGTGACAGTGAGATAGTTTGAGGCACAGGTGGAGGCTGAATTTGGAACAAGAATGCAAAATGGGTTGAAATTAGCTGTCCCACCTAACCTGCAGCCCCATTGGCGTCGCTCCCCCAGGTTCTCCATGCGGTTCCCTGTACGTAGTCCTGGTGCCGGCACTCGCCAGGGAACAGTCAATATCAAGTCGCCACGAGGCAACGTACCAGAGGAGACACCGCACTGCTGCCGAGTTACGCCGGTGGTGTTCAGTGGCGCCTCTTCGGATCCAACAAAAACGCAGGACACCACGTAGTATGCTCCTGACTGACCACAATACTTGCTTAGTCGCGATGTCGGCGCAAGCGACCTTTCCCTCCTGTAGAGCGCCGCCTCGTGTTATTCCTGTTTGATAATTTACAGCTTGACAGATGGGAATTCTTATTTCCTGTCGACCTGTGGCGGGAGGCTGTGGGTGTTCCGTGACAGACAACCTGGTCAGCCAGGGATCTCTCATCAACCTTATCTGCAGTACTATATCTGTTTATTTGTTTGTTTGTTTGTTTGTTGTTTTTTTCTAATTCAGACTCGGACATTGACAGACAAATCCCATCCCACTGACCTCTCCCGGAAGGTCAGATCAAGAAAGGACAATTCCAGAATCACTCCAGATATTTGCCCAGTATACATTTTCACTGTCCATGTACCCTGCAAGGGCGGTCCAATTGACTGTTCGACTGAATGAAAGATGAAAAAAAGAGAAAGGAAATGAAAGAACAGAATGAAAGAGAATGGGAATTACATCTTCACCGACCACAATTTAATCCTGAATTAGCAATTTTAAATCATACCAATTTTCAAATCATACAAACATTAAATCTCCAAACAGCTTTAGGACAAGAAAAATGCCGTTTGCTGCGGTGAATTTCCTCTGGGGGTTCAAATTGACGAATGGGAGGGGAATAGAGGCCGTTGTTCCAGCTGGTTTGAAGCCTAGTGGGGGAGGTGGTTGAGGGTGCTAAAGCCCGCTAGATTCTCAAGTTGGGGCAAATTGCTGACCCTGGTAAATTGGTTTAGCCTTCTATTAGTGCCGGCCTCTCCCGGGCACGTTCGCACGGACACAGACACCCGCACACACATGCACACACGCACACACACACACACACACACACACACACACACACACACACACACACACACACACACACACACACGCGCGCGCACGCTCTCTCTCTCTCTCTCTCTCTCTCTCTCTCTCTCACTCAATTTACTCTCACACCTTGACCGAAGAAAGTATAGGTTGAGTAGAATTCAGCCTGACAGGGAAATTCTCCCTCTCCTCCTCTCTCTCTCTCTCTCTCTCTCTCTCTCTCTCTCTCTCTCTCTCTCTCTGAGTGTGTGTGTGTGTGTGTGTGCGCGCGCGCGCCTTCGCGCTTGACTGCTTGCTTGCATTGATATGCAAGGGAAGAGAAGACATATATAGCCACAAATTTCAGAGTCACTTTTAATTTCCACCCCTGCCCCGTGACAAATGAAGCATCCTTGGCAGTATCAGTATGTATCTCTGTGCCAGGCATTGTCTTTGTTACCGCCAGACCAGTTCAACAGCAGCAGTTAGTGTGGATGATAACACTGAACGTCATGATTTGATCAAGACAACAGGCATAAACCAGAGAGAGAGTGTATGGTCATCTCACTTGATCTGATATCCTTGTCTAGGATTCACTGACCTTTCAGAAATGTAATTGATACTCTGTTTCTAAATTTGGAGACTATGTATTGATTGTATGTATGCCAAGTGGTTTATAAGTATAACTTTTAACCGATACTTGGTGACATTTATCAGATGATGAGCAGTGTTTTGATGTAATAGTTTGTTCGCCACCACATGGTAAAGGCTATTACCATGCTTGGTAATGTTCTTTGTTAACAATCTGACCACCTTCTTTGTGTACAATCTGACTTTTGCCAGTTTGCAATTCTATCTTTTAAAGAGGATAACGGAGTGATAAATTTTTGATCAGAAAAACAATATGCCTGTACTAGGTGAAAACTGTTAAGCTGATTTATGAATACTGGTGATTGTTGGACTACTTTGTAGTGTGTGACTCTTAGGTCTGCACCACACGTGTCCTTGGGCTTAGTGTAGTCCAAATTACTGCAATTTGATACATGAGAAACATTGAGGAGCTATTTGACTAAACTTGTTTAGCGTTGTATTACTGCCTCCTACCCTTTGGTAAATTCCACTGAAAATCTGAACGGAAGAGGTGATTGAGAATGATGGCAGAAATGTTTATGCTAACCTAATCCTTTGTTGGCTGAGATCTCCACACATTCTGTGAGAGACAGAGGGCAAGTGTGTGAGCTCGACAAGCCAGACTCTCAGCTACTTAACTACAGATCAGGTTCTATTTGTTTTAGAACTGGGACCTTATCTACCTTGGGCAAGTCTGGTAGTGAAGAAAGAGCACAGCCCAGCAATTGAGCAGTGGGTTCATAGAAGTGGATCAATCACCAGCAACAAGAGAGAAAATCAGCTATCCTCTCCGACATCAGATAAGTTCTGATATTCCAAGTGGACTCCAACTCAAACCATCCAGAACTTTTCTTCTCTTAATGATGAAACAGTGAGAACCAAAACCTCAGCTTGAACTGACTGAAGATTGTATAAACAAGTAAAGATGATGTGAGAAAGTGCACGTAACTTGTGCCACTTCTTTTTGTTTGTTGTCCAATCAGTGTTGAATGTTTGAACTTCTTTCTAATTCTGTCTCTCGGAGCTACAAGTACTTTTAAGAGTACAAGCCTAGAGAAACTTATCCCTGAGCCATCACTGAGTATTTTAACAGTCCCGAGAAAAAAAATGAAAATTTCTTTCCGATGACTAGTTCTGGAAAGTTTGCACCGTCCATCAACAGTGAGAGAGAGGGTGGAGGGTGAAATTTCAACATGAGAAACTTGGAGAAAAAATAGTCCAGGTCCTTTCCCTGGAGGACACACTGACCCACCCCCAACTCTCGTCACAATGATGATAATGGTGGTGGTGATGATGATGGTGATTGTGGTTATGATGTTGGTAGTGATGGTGATTATAATCAGATGAAAATGAATTTAATAACAAAACAACAACATCATCAAGCATCCTAGTCATCATTATTGTCAGCTTCACAAACTAACGTCACAGGTCAAGCCATAGTGTTTATGGTGTCACTAACCAAATCAGATGCTATCGGGGCTGCATGCAAGTTAAAAAAGCAAGCAAAACAAACAAACAAACCAACAAACAAACCATGACCTAACGTAACATTAAAATGCCAAGACTCGAGGTGAAGTCCTGAAGCTGAAAGACTGGTCAATCAAAGATTATCACCAGCCATGTTTTACTGGGATGGTAAGAAACCGTAATAATTTCCTTTTTTAAAAAGAATAGGAGAAGAAAGAAATTCATCAGCTGGAACATGTCAGATCAAGGTCTTTAAGGAAGTCCTCAATAAAACTTCGTACATATATATGTCCGGGTACAGCCCAACAACATTCAACAGGATGATGATGAATACTAAGCGGTACACACTTCGTTAAACTGGTTTTATTTCCGTCCAACAATCCTTATCTACGGTCAGCAACTACGACTGCTGCTACTACTTACTATAGCTGTTGTTGCTGCTGCTACCGTTGCTATAGCTGCTACTGTTTGCTGCTGTTGCCGGTGACTACTACCACTACCGTTGTTACTAATACCACCACTACTGCCGCTCCTAATACTGGTAACGACGACTATTACTGCTGCTACTACTGCAGCTGCCACCCACTACCACGTCTACTACTACCACAACTACTACTAATACTTCTACTACGACTACTGCTGCTACTAGTGACGAGTACCACTACTACTGCCACCGCTGCTGCTGCTTTTGCTGCTGCTATCACTATTACTATTGCTGCTGCTGTAACTGTGGTTGCTGCTGCTGATGTCGCTGCTGCTGCTGCAACCACTACCATTACTTCTACTACTACTGCTGCTTCTGCTTCTGCTTCTACTTGTACTAATGCTGCCAAGGGAGTTGAGTCTTGGCCCTTGTCTGTGGTCTTGTTCGTCTACATGTTACCAGGAGCCGGAGCGGTGTGAAGGAAATGGGATGACAGACGGAGTGCGGCGTACGGACGAAAGCTGTATACACCCGTGCTGACCCGGAGTAAAGGGCCGACTCAGAATCCGTTCGCCCGTCTAGTTTTCTTTTTCATCATCAACATCATCGTCGTCGTCGTCGTCGTCGTCATCGTCATCATCATCATCATCATCATCATCTTTCTTCTTCTTCTTCTTCTTCTTCTTCTTCTACATCATCATCATCATCATCAACATTATTAACATCATTATTACGGGTGAATGTCTCTTTAACACTTCCAGTGGGGAGAACTTCAACGTTGTGACATTTGCAGCTCAATCCGACACCCTTTTGATCCCCTCCTACGCCCCCTTCACACCTTCTCCTCCCATCTCTAACAACCCCCCCCCCCTCCTCCCCCCGAATCCCCATTCTTTCCCTCCCATTTTTGCTTCCAGCCTGGTGCCACAGCGCTGTGAACAGATGCGGTTACGGAAATCCCGTATCGGTTTGCCGTGAATGTGAACATAGTTGT
>JADBJO010004151.1:77500-82500 GCA_016801955.1 Conus betulinus | reverse complement strand
CTCTCTCTCTCTCTCTCTCTCTCTCTGATGCGTACAGCCGTTGGCAACAGCGAGTTGCTAATCGATCGGTAATGGCGATGATCGCGGTTGCTGGTGTGTTAACTGACTGCATCCAGCGCTCTGCAGACCGTGAAACGACAAGTCTGCCGCAGCTGGGGATCTATGTCAGGCTGACTGCAGAGGTCTGCTGCAGCTGGGGGATCTGTCAGTGGATCAATGTCAGGCTGACTGCAGGGGACTACTGCAGCTGGGGATCTATGTCAGGCTGACTGCAGAGGTCTGCTGCAGCTGGGGATCTATGTCAGGCTGACTGCAAAGGACTGCTGCAGGTGGGGATCTATGTCAGGCTGACTGCAGAGGACTGCTGCAGCTGGGGATCTATGTAAGGCCGACTGCAGAGGACTGCCGCAGGTAGGGATCTATGTCAGGCTGACTGCAGAGGACTGCTGCAGGTGCGGATCTATGTCAAGCTGATTGCAGAGGACTGCTGCATTTGGGGGATCTATGTCAAGCTGACTGCAGAAGACTGCCGCAGCTGGTGGATCTATGTCGTGCTGTGTCCGTACTGGGCTGGCCTGAACTTCTCGAGAGGGAAGCAGGGAGTTTAGGATGTTGGGGGGGGGGGGGGGGGGGGGGGGGGGGGGGGGGGGGGTGAGACGTATGTGCGCATGCACGCACAATATATTCCCTAATTAGGACGTCTGTCTGGTGGGACAATCCGTCATATTCTCTGGGAATGACAGTCGCAAAGTTTTACCTGGTAAGAAAAACCCCGAAGTGTTTCCTTGTAGTGACACTCCCAAATGCGCTGTGTTATGAACGATCCACAGTCATCCATGTTAGACACTACATTCAAATCTTCCTTGTTCTGGAGAACCATAACAATCATCCGTATTAAGGACAAGTCTGAAGTATCTCATGTCGAGAACAACCCCAAGATCTTCCATGTTAAGGACAACAATTAAAAGGAATCGATATTATACCCATCCTTCGGGTCTTTTATGTGAGGAACAAACTCAGATTTGTTCATGTTAAGAACAGTCCTAAAAGTCCAATTTTAAGAAGAACATGCCAAAGTTTCCATTTTAAGAGCAACCTTAGCATCTTCCACATTGAATACAACCCCAGAATCTTTTATAGGGAACCTTTATATCTTTTATATCAAGAACAACCTTAAATCTCATATGTTCAGGAGAACCCTAACATATTCCATGCTAGAACAATGTCAAAATCTTCCATACTGAGAAACAGTCCTAAAGTTCAGCATATCAAAAACAAACCTAAACTCTTTCATGTTCGGAACGACCCATACACCTTTTATGTTTATAACGAACTCAGAATCTTCCCTGTTAAGGATAATCCCCAAATCTTCGATGTTAGGAACAACCCCCCAATCCTTTCATGTTAAAGGACAACCTCTAAAGCTTCATGTTAAGGACAATTTCAAAATCTTCTATGTATAACGACAATACTAGAATTTTCCAGGTACGAAAGGCTTCAAAGTCTTCCATGTTAAGACCGCCCCCATTACCCATGTCAACAACTCCTCTAAATTCTTCTCTGTTTAGAGCAACCAAAAACATTTTTAGGATAAGAGCAAACAATTGTCTCCCATGCTGAGAACAACGACAATATTTTCCATGTAAAGAATAACCCGCAAATGTTCCTGTGTTTACGACAACCCTAAAACCTTCCCTGGTTAGAAAAAAAGTAAAAGCTTCCATGTTTAGTACAATCATAGTGTTTTAGTGTTCAGGATACCTATTGTTTGTATTTAACCTCATTCTTCACATGTTTAGAGGATTAAGATACAAGTAAACGTTATTCATAAGCATTGACCAACGTTTATTTCACGCATTGTCTACACCATCAGTCAATTGATTAAGCAGTGTATCTGTGATACCTGACGGATTCTAAGTTGCCGATTGTTTATTGTTAATGTTAATTCACTTCCAAATGATCATAACATGAAGGCATGAAGTTGATAATCTCCCCCCCCCCCCCCCTCTCTCTCTCTCTCTGTCTCTCTCTCTGTCTCTCTCTGTGTCTCTCTCTCTCTCTCTCTCTCTCACACACACACACACACACACACACACACACACACACACACACACACACACACACACACACACATATATATATATATATATATATATATATATATATATATATATATATATATGTGTGTGTGTGTGTGTGTGTGTGTGTGTGTGTGTGTGTGTGTGTGTGTGTGTGTACTTTTATTTATTTATATGTCAGTCTTTCCCCTGACCGCTGGGTCGTCGTTGGGGGGATGTGATGAGGCAGCCGCCGTTTCTCTCCAGGCTCTTCTGTTGGTGGCTGTCGTGAGGAGATCTGGCATGGTCATTTTGGTCCAGTCCTTTATATTGTCGGACCAGCTCTTTCTCTGCCGTCCACGTCTGCGCCCTCCTTCAACGGTACCTTGAAGGATGGTTTTGGAGAGGGTGTTGTGACGAATGACGTGGCCAAACCATGCCATCTTCCGTCGTTTGATGGTTGCCAGGAGTGGTTCGTGGGGCCCAAAACTAGGTTAGTGACCAGGTTCCGCACATAATCATTGGTCTTGTGTTCTTTGTAGGAGATGCGGAATAGTTTTTCCTCAGGCACCTGGTCTCAAACGCCTGGATTCTTATTTCTGTTTCGGTCATCAGTGTCCATGTCTCGCAACCATATAACAGGATGGAGACCAATAGTGACTTGTAGAGCCGGAATTTTATGTGGAATTTGATGTTGCTCTTCCACACTCAGTTCAGTCTGGCCATCGCTGCTGATGCGGAGTTGATCCTGATTCGGATTTTTGCTGTGCAGGTGCCATCTTTGGACAGGGTTGCTCCCAAGTACCTGAAGCTGGTCACTTCTTCCAGGGGCTCACCATTCATGGTTATGTTGGCACTGCTGTTAGTCGTGCTGTTGACCATGACCTTTGACTTCTCTGTGCTGACCTCCATGGTGTAGGCACTTGCTCTTGTGACAAGTCTGTCTGTGAGATCCTGGAGCTCGGTGTTGCTGCTGCCCCCCCCCCCCCCCCCCCCATGAGGTCGATGTCTGCGAAACGAAGGTTGCAGACCGGCCTGCCGCCAATGCTGATGGTGGTGTGTTGTTCTTCGAGGGTCTCTTGCACGATTCTCTCCAGAAAGATGTTATAAAGGACTGGAGATAGTAGGCACCCTTGTCTGACTCCGACTGTGGTCGGTAAGAACTGGCCCTGCTGGCTGTTGAGGAGTACTGTGATGGTGGAATGTTCGTAGAGGGCCTGGATGACTTGGAAGCGACCGGGTGTGGCACAACGGCCTATGACAGGTTCTCAGAGACTTCAACATTGATGATATATATGTATGTGTGTATAACACACACATATATCTTTACTTCCATTTACACCCCCCCCCCCCCCCTCCGTTTATTCTCGTGTTTTTCGTGAGTGAAAACCATGGTAATGTAATGTGTATCAGATTTTGCTGTGCGACTACACACAAAGGAAGTGTAGTTCAATGATCAAGCCAAAAGGGAATGCTTCAGAACGAAGTCCCTAGGTGAAGGCTGCAGTCAGAGGTGTGAATCCTGTGGTTACACACACACACACACACACACACACACACACACACACACACACACACACACACAGAGAGAGAGAGAGAGAGAGAGAGAGAGAGAGAGAGAGAGAGAGAGAGAGAGAGAGAGAGATAGTCGTAAATTTTTCTTCTCTGTCCTTTTTGACAGTTGGCATCCGCCTTGGACTGTTTTCCGGACCATTTGTCCCCATGGAGATTAGTCTCTGGATAGTGTATTTCCCTAACGACATATCACAGGCCTGTGCTTATACATTTTCATCCCCAATTTGTCATCAAAACACGTTTCCTTGTTTTTTTTTTTTTTTTTTTTTTTTTTTTTTTTTTTTTTTTTTTTTTTTATCCGTCAGGGGTAACCTTACAAACGGAGCAACATTCGCAGTAGTAGCCATTGTTCTCCTGAGCAGGAGAGCAGCGTTCATTTTCTACCATTGCCGTGCATTTGATTTCAATACCAACAAAACAGTTTTCTATCAGATCACGAATAGAATCTGTATAAAAAGGAATACCTTAAACAAAGAGACGTATTTGTCCCTTGAGTAGGTTTCCTTTTTCCTTTTCCCCCCAATCTTCATGTGATCTTTTTTTTAAGTTGTTTCTTTATTCTTTGTCGACCAGAGCCATGATGAACTGTCACTGAAGTTTGCACATCACCTCCAAATGATTTGAGTCGTAGGCTTGATCATACCTCCCTTTGTAACTGTCTGTCTGTCCGTCTGTCTGTCTGTCTGTCTGTCTATCTCTCTCTCTCTCTCTCTTCCCTCCCTCCCTCTCTCTCTCTATCTCCCTCTCTCACACACACACACACACACACACACACACACACACACACACACACACCACACACACACACACAGAGGAGAGAGAGAGAGAGAGAGAGAGAGAGAGAGAGGAGAGAGAGAGAGAGAGAGAGAGAAAGAGAGATTACCGGACAGATACATCTGTGATTTAAAATTGGCCAGTTCATTACCATTACTGGATAGTTTGCTTGCTTATTTACTTGTACAATTTTTGCTGATATGTGATTCATTAGTTTGTAGTTTTCAGACCTTTCAGAAAAAGGACCAGGGCGTGTCCTGAATAAATCATATTCTCTCTCTCTCTCTCTCTCTCTCTCTCTCTCTCTCTCTCTCTCTCTCTCTCTCTCTCTCTCTCTCTCTCTGCAGTCACCCCCCGTCCACCCCCCCAAAACACACACACACACACACATTCTCAACCTAGCCCATTCCACTGTCTCTCTCTACGTTGCTTTTCTTGTTTCATACATGTTTGACGAATGAGTGTGGTGAACGCTTGCTGTTTTCATTGTCACGTATTCTACGTTATCCTTTTCCATTCTGTCAGCTTACGTAACATGCTGAAAAATACATATCGCTCTTGTGAGAAATGACTGTTCCCTGTTCTGGTCTTCTT
>JADBJO010004151.1:70000-72500 GCA_016801955.1 Conus betulinus | reverse complement strand
AGTGGATCCGCACTGGGATCCAGTGCCACACAAAACCTTTGGAGTTTGTAGATAGTGAATCCTGTCAAACTCTTGATCTTTAATTTCTCATTTCGAATCATGCATTATTCCTTGACCAAGTTATGAAAATGTCGAAAACAGACAATGTTAGGAAATCTGCAAGGGAACGAAGTTGTATTAGAGTTCGTGTTCAGCGAGGGTGACCCCGCCATTCTATGGGACGGACGCACTGGTAGGCACTTCCAGAGCAATTTTGCCGTATCAGTCAGCTTAACAGTTCAATCAAAGAGAGAAAATGGCAAAAGATGGGTGTAGAACGGTACACCTGGAACGCACACAACAGATCTCCCAATGATTATCATAGCCTCCGCTTCAAATGAAATGTTTGTCTCTGTAGATCTCTTTTCTTGACCCATTGAATGTGAAAAAAGTAACTTCATTTGGATTGGAAAGACAGGAGTTATCTTCGCCCGACGTTTTTTTTTCTAGAAAATCTATTGCCGAATCTCACGTGTGAAAGATGGTATTAAAAACAAAATCCTGAATCCACAATTTGCTTTGGATCCTCACCAAAATATAATGCGTTTGTCGTCGGGCCACGTTTTACCCTATTTAAGAAATTTCGTAAAAATATAGCTTCAGAATTGTTATGCGTAATATTGAAGGCAAACAGACAGGCAGACTAGCCAACAGATAAAGAAACAATATAATCTCCATGACGAAGGTAATGATATAAACAATATATGACCAAAATTTAATAAAAAATGAAAAAAAAAGTAAAAGAATGAAAAAGTAAAAAAAATGTCTGAGAATTCTTAACTGCTTTTGACTCCACGTCACTAGATGTACTCCAGTGAGCTGGCTGCTCAACATGAGTCATATGAATCTGCCCGGTCTATCTCCTCCCCCGGCCTTGCGGTTATAATGTTATCATTAAGAACACACATCGACACTGCGAACTTGGGGACCATCCCGTATCAGAAACAAGTCCGCTGCCTCTGAGTCGATTAGCAGATTCTGGCGAACCAAAGACGTTTCAGTTGAAGGCGTATAACTTCCACTCTGTTGAAAAAAAGGTAAGCTATCCTACATGATGCCTAGACTGTAAGCGTCTTTTTCCTGTCTTTCATTGACAGTCTCGACAATCCAAGATAAAAGATAAGATAGATTTAACTTTAGTCTTCTCAGATTTGGGGAACTTTCTGTGATTGGAAAGCCCTTGGTGACCCATTGAAGAGCGATCATAAGGATACACCTATGTAGCTGGAATTCTATTCATTTTGTCAACATTTTCATTTTGATTTCTGGTGATTCGTTAGACATAACCGAGCGGCAAAAGTAAACGGACATTTTAAGACCTAAAAAGAATAAAAGTAACGGACTTACTTGTTTACACAACTTAATAATTTATGGAGCCGATAAAAATAATGTGGAGCCTCTCTCTCTCTCTCTCTCTCTCTCTCTCTCCTCTCTCTCTCTCTCTCTCTCTGTGTGTGTGTGTGTGTGTGTGTGTGTGTGTGTGTGTGTGTGTGTGCGCGCGCGCGCGCTGCGCGCGCACACACACACACACACACACGTTAGCGCTCCAGACTTTCCTATTTCAGAAGTGTTTTCCAAACTTCGCTATTCTGGAGTGGAGAGAGGATCCTGTTTGCTTCTGATCTTCCTGTTCAGGAATGGAGGTGAGAAGTCGTGTGCTCCAGTCTTGCCCGTTCATGAGTGAAGGCCAGAAGTCTCCAGACTTTGCATTTCTGGGACTGGGGTTGTTTTCAAGAAATGGTTCACACGAGGAAGCTTGCATTTAAAAGATTAGTCATTGGATAAAAAGCTGTTCTTTAGTATGGCTTAGCCAGCGTAACACGCAAGAGGAAAAGCGGGCATAAAAAAAGGCGCCACATGCACAATTAATAAGTCTTATCCGCTCGGACCGGTGTGGGAAAGAACAGGCCTGTCGGCCGTTTCCGGGCCCTGGTGCGGGGACGCTGTGGTCGATAGCACGTGCACCACCGCTGTTTCTGTGTCCAGGTCTGGCACGCTTCAGCGTGGAGCCAGCACTGCAGACTGCACCGTAATGCTGCAGGTCCACTCGGTCCTAGCTTCCAACAGGCTGCTGCGTTTTTCTTGAAACAGCATCTCGCCGACTCGGAATCTGTAAATGTCTCAACGGCCAATATGTGATGTACATAAAGATCCGTTTTTTCAGGAATTTTTCTGTTCACCAGCTAACTTTGAGCTGTGTTCAAGCATGTGCTTGTTTTGAGGTGTGTCCGGCTGACCCTCCCCCCCCCCCCCCCCCCCCCCCCCCCCCCCACCCCGTCGCATCTCATAGATCGAGGTGTCGAACCGTCGTCAGGGCATCACATTTTCAGTTGCTGGACAACTTTCAACTCTTCCGTTGTTCTGAGAGTCTTATAATGTATAGATCTAACTGCAGCGAAAGAACGCTTTTATATTTGTATGATCAAATTATAGAGTTCAGACATTTTCTGGCAGCTCACAA
>JADBJO010004151.1:42500-62500 GCA_016801955.1 Conus betulinus | reverse complement strand
AAAAATAGAAAGAACTGCACAAATCAGAATATAAGTAAGCGGTGTAAAGAAAAGGCCCGTCACTGGACATATGGCACATACACGTCTAGAATATTGTATACGAACCCCCCTTGAATGTCCAGAGACCTCCAGTATCATCTCCTCCGCTCCTGGTCAGTTGGTCTTTTCATCACCCAGGTCCACCCGGCTCCTCATGTTCATGCCAAGTTGGCTCCGTGGGAAGAGCATTGAATTTGCACTCAAGCGTCGCGAGTTCGAATCCGACTGATGCCGATATAAAGAAAGCCATTTCGGCTTCAGCATGCCGTGGAGACGTCCAACAAGGAAGTGCTTCGGCGAGGTAACATGCCAGGTATGGAGGTATTTATCATGAAGGTTCAGCTCCAATGGGATGGACGTAGGGTCTGTATGGACGACAGACGATTTCCGAAACTGGTCTGCCTGGAGCTGGCATATGGAGGAAGGAAGACTGCTCGGCCACTCCAGCGCTTCACAGACTGCCTGAAAGCATCCCTGGGACATCGTGGTGATCCTCAGGTTGGGCGGGAGACCCACACCACTGACCGTAGTGCTTTGCGACTTGCCGTCCGCAAGGAAGTGTCAGTCTTTGAAGAGAGGCGTCTTCAAGTCCTGGACCAGGAGCGTCCAGCCACAAGGAGAAGAGCTCGGACTCCCCAGCCTCTGCTGTCAAGTGCACATAATTCGTCTGAACATCCAACTTTGGGTGCCTGCTCATCTATGGCGTCACGAATGTCATCATCACTCGCAATGAATCTTCACACAAACCCCCACACTCACTCTACCAACCCCCATTTCAATGTGGCCTTTGCTGGGGATGTGAAGGTGGAGCATGAGTGGAACTTGATGATGTGTTGGTGTGTGTGTAGCAGTCATCGTTGTTTGTTGGTGGAACTGTATGGTGTGTTGGTGTGTGTGTGTACCAGTCACCGTTGTTCATTCAGTCTTGCGGGCCAGCAGGACCGTGTCCTGCCATTCTTCAGGTTCCAAAGTACTTGTATTAGATGGTGTGTGTGTGTGTGTGTGTGTGTGTGTGTGTGTGTGTGTGTGTGTGTGTGTGTGTGTGTGTGTGCGAGCGCGCGCGCGCATGTATGTTGGCGCGCGCGTGTGTATGCGTGTGTGATGCATTGGTGTGTGTGTGTGTGTGTGTGTGTGTGTGTGTGTGTGTGTGTGTGTGTGTGTGTGTGTGTGTGTGTGTGCAAGCGCGCGCGTGCGTGTGTGTATCCGTGTATGATACATTGTGGTGTGTGTGTGTGTGTGTGTGTGTGTGTGTGTGTGTGTGTGTGTGTGTGTGTGTGTGTGTGCGCGCGCGCGCGCATGATATGCCTACGTCCGGAGGGGTCTTATAGCTCGTGTGAACTTCTTACCCACTCACCGTGCCAGTCTGGAAGTGAATGGAATTCAGAGGCCTTAGGTTTCGCTCTTTTCTTCCTGCTGGAGCAGTCGCTTTGTTTCTGGACGTGTCATGCTGAGGTGGGGGGAAAGCGTTTGAGAAACAACGTGTTCAACTCAATTTCAAGACCTTCGCCCACCCCCCCCCCCCCCCCCCCCACCCCCTTTCCCCCTCCCCTTCTTTTCCTCTCTCTCTCTTTTCTTTCTTTTCTTTTCTCACTCCAAAGCGTGATATGTGGGTGGGCGGTGGAGGGGAAAAGGAGAAGGTGGAGGAGGAGGAAGAGGCGGAAGGGGGCGAAGGAGGGTGGTGGTGGTGGTGGTGGTGTTGGGAGAGAGAATGTTTAACTGATTAATGTGGGGTGTGTTGAGTTTCACTGGTTCGTTTCTGCGGCTATTCTTTTCTTTTCTTTTCGCCCATACTCAGAGATACAGACAACAGACGGACTCTCTCTCTCTCTCTCTCACACACACACACACACACACACACACACACACACACACACACACACACACACACACACACACACACACACACACACACACACACTGCAGGATTTTCTTCCCCTTTATTTCTTACATTTTTCTTCCCTTCTTTCTTTTTTTTTTTCCTTCTTTCTTCTTTTCCTTTTTTTTTTTTTTTTTTTTTTTTTTCCCCCAGATTTCTTTACTAGCCTGAAAGCCATTGCTTGCTGTAGCCGGTGATGTTGCAGCTAGCTATGGAACACGCTATGTGGCAGCACTTAGGACATCTGTTGCCGCTGGATGGGAGGAGGTGATGAATTGACGGCTGACAGAGGAGCGGGGGCCTATGTCGTGCAGGCGGGAGCACCCAGCCACCCTCATTTGCTGATAATTTACAGAGCTGCCGCGTTCTTGCTGAACCGGATGAGTGCAAGCAACAAAGCTGCAAGTATGGTGCAAGCAGAAATTCCCATCGTGCCATATAAGACATACTTTATTTGAAATTTTTTGTGTGTGAGTGTCTCTCTGCTTTTTCTTGTTTGTTTGTTGTTGTTTTTTACCTGTAATTAAATCTTTTGTTGTTCCAGTATGACAAGAGTCATCAGCTTATTGTTCGGATATTCACGGAAAAGCAGCTTCTGCTAGTCACCGGTTCAGAGAGAGTTCCAGTTTGGTAAACCATTAGACACTTTTAGAAGTCGTTCCGAACTCGGAAATAAGCCTTCACGTTGAATCATGCTGAGAATACTTATGCACTTGCAGTAAGTCTTTATTCGGACATGGTGGCTAAATATTTGATATTATCATCCTTTGACATGCATATATGCTTATTTTGCTTGCAACCCGTTGGGAATTATTTACATATAGATCATTGATTGATAGATCATTTAGGTTTTATGATCCACCTCTCGCCCCTGTCTTCTTACACACACACACACACACACGCGCGCGCACGCACGCATGCACGCACGCACTCACGCACGCATGCACGCACACACGCACGCACGCACACACTCACTCGCTCGCTCGCTCACGCATGCACACGTACTCGCACTTACGTATTCATGGCACACTGAATGAACTCGTGTTTATGTTTTTTTCTTTTTCTGAGAAAGTTACAAACCAACTGTTATGTTTTTGAATTATTAATTGTAAGTGTTCAGTGCAAAGAATTAATCGAGTCACATACCTTCTTGTCTACAATTTCAAACTGTTTGAACTGAGATGAAAATCACCGTGTCAACAAAGAATCAGCATAAAACTTCAGATTCCAAACTTTCAGTTCTTGATTGATACATTAAGTTGCACCATGACATGGGCAGAAATGTCTGTTTCAAGGCGGTATCATTATTACAGGTGTACCCAATATCAGCACAGTATTACAGGTGTACCCAATATCAGCACTGTATTACAGGTGTACCCAATATCAGCACTGTATTACAGGTGTACCCAATATCAGCACAGTATTACAGGTGTACCCAACATCACCACATTATTACAGGTGTACCCCATATCAGCACAGTATTACAGGTGTACCCAACATCAGCACTGTGTTACAGGTGTACCCAATATCAGCACTGTATTACAGGTGTGCCCAATATCAGCACAGTATTACAGGTGTACCCAATATCAGCACCGGAGTGGCTCAACGCTTGAAGTCTGTACCCACAGTGAGCCATTTACAGATATGTTCTCTCTCTCCCTCTCTCTCTCTCTCTCTCTCTCTCTCTCTCTCTCTCTCTCTCTCTCTAAAAGAAATACATCGGTCTGCATTATCAAACCAGATAGTGACCAGGGAGAGAGAAGACCTCTGACGAGGTGGAATATCACAGGGCCCACGCTTTGATCCAGACCCACACCAAACTCCAGGAGATTGTTCTGGGACCACATTCCGTCTTTCCGCAAAGTTTTGTTCCAATCGATTCGGTAGTTCATGTGTTATCTTGCCGACAGACAAACAAACCAACACACGCGGTTGAAAAAAAAGGTAACTCTTCACGGCAGGAGTAAGAATGGATTCTAAAGTAAGTGGTTTTGTTTATGCTTGGACGAGTCAGAGGCAAAGTACCGTCTGTGAGATGTGAGCTAAAGATACGGGGAAGGGGTAAAAAAAAAATATGTACAGTATAATCCCATCCCATCCCTACCTCCATCCCCACCTGTGCACACATATCGATAGATAGATAGAAACCCAACCCCCCGTGCGCCGACGCGCTTTACATCTATTGAGGGATGTCTTGAAGCGCACAGGCTTAGCGTCCCCGTCTTGAATACTTTCCCTCCCTAGTTCGTTCTCCCTGGGTGACCTAGTGAAGGAGGGAAGGGTGGGGTGAAAGAAGTGTGTGTGTGTGTGTGTGTGTGTGTGTGTGTGTGTGTGTGTGTGTGTGTGTGTGTGTGTCCGCGCGCGCGCAAGTGTGTGTGTGTGTGTGTGTGTGTGTGTGTGTGTGTGTGTGTGCGTGCGTGCGTGCGTGCGTGCGTGCGTGCGTGCATGCGTGCGTGCGTGCGTGTGTGTGAGTGTGTGCGTGCGTGCGTGCGTGCGTGTGTGTGTATGTGTGTGTGTGTGTGTGTGTGTGTGTGTGTGTGTGTGTGTGTGTGTGTGTGTGTGTGTGTGTGTGTGTGTGTGTGCGTGCGTGCGTGCGTGCGTGTGTGTGTGTGTGTGTGTGTGTGTGTGTGTGTGTGTGTGTGTGTGTGTGTTGGTAGGGTTGGGAGTGGGGAGGGGCCTGATGCAACCGACCCCCCCCCCCCCCCCCCCCCCGCCACCTTCACCCCCCGTGAGCAGTAAAGACGTAAAAATAGGGCGGAATTGAGGAAGGAGGAGGGAAGGGAGGGGGGGGGGGGGGGGGGAGTTAAGAACCCAAACTCCCTTTCCCTCTCCTCCACCCCCACCCCCAACCCCAATCCCGCGCCACCCTTCTTGTTGGCGGGATACGGCAACCACCCACCTCACTGACAGGCTGTGTCGTGTTTCCCTCTCTACATGCCGGGGTCCCACATGTATAGATTAAGATGCACAGAGAGGGGAGAACACCGCAATATGTCTCCTTTTACTGTGCTCAAAAAACTGCATGCAACGCTTGACAGGGTTTGAGTCCTTCCTTACAAGTCCGCTCCCCTGTCTGCTTCTTTATACATACAAGACCCCCTCCACCTCCCCTCCATTTCCAGCCCCCTCCCTGCCCCCCCCCCCCCCTCCTCCAAGCTTCGTTCCCTCCCCACTACCTAAAACAACGAAGGAATGATAAAATCTTGAAAAAAAAATGCAAATGACATGAACTAAGTAAATAATGAGTGAACTAAAGGTACATTCATATTTTCCTTAATCCTGTCACACTCCAGACTTAAGAGCCACGTCTGACTTGGAACCAGATGCTTTGCAACACAGGTTTGCCGTGAATCCCCTCCTCACCCCCTTTCATCTTCCCCTATCTCATCCCATCTCCTCCTCCCGCCTCCGACCGTCTCCCCTCACCTTTCCCTCAACCTTTCCTTCCCCTCCCACTCAGCCATACTCTCGTCAGTCGTCTGCAAGGCCTGCTCCGTCACTGAAACCTCTGTGCCTTGTCATGTATGAGAACACAACACATGTCAACTTCATCCAGTCCCCCCCCCCCCCCCCCTCCCCTTCTATCCCTCCGATGGCGCTGATCTGATTATTATATTAATCCGTAACCCATCACTCAATATATGAACTCAAAATTCAATTACAGTTTGTGTACCTTTGAAGAAGAAAGGGTTTTGTACGAGCATGCAGGTTTTGTTCAATTCAAGTGGTTGAAGTTACTACTTCACCGCGACATTAACCAAGACGAACGCTTGATCAAGAACAGGCGGCGGTTAAACACCGACGGTCATCTTTACTCCTCACGCCTGTCGATGTTTGGTCTGCCACGGCTTGGTGCTCTTGTTTGTTTGCTTGATTTTGTCATTGCTGGGCCAACTGACGCTGGAGATAAAATCTCCAATGAAACATGTACCCAGGTGTGTTACAGCTACAGAAAAAAAAAAACCCCTTACAATTCACCCGAGTGCTGTAAGTGTCGAAGGAGCTACAACGGTATGAGAGTTTCCTTCGGATCTGACGAAACTGTAATGCTCCCTCTGGGCTTATTGCAAAGATGTTACATCTCTCTCTCTCTCTCTCTCTCTCTCTCTCTCTCTCTCTCTCTCTCTCTCTCTCTCTCTCTCTCTCTCTCTGTGTGTGTTCATGTCTGTGTCTGTCTGTCTCTCTCGATCCCTTCCTCTGTCTCTGCTGACTTTCTTTGTTTGTCTGACACTCTGTCCGTTAGTCTGTCTGTCACTCTGTCTGTTAGTCTGTCTGTCACTTTGTCTGTTAGTCTGTCTGCCTGTCTGCGTGTCTGTCCTCTCTCTCTTTCTCTCTCTCTGTCTGCCTGCCTGTCTGCGTGTCTGTCCTCTCTCTCTCTCTCTCTCTCTCTCTCTCTCTCTCTCTCTCTCGCCACCACCACCCAACCTTCTCCACCACCCGTCCGCCACCCGACTCCTCCATCAGTCTCCCCTTTCTCATTGCTTCCCCATTCTCTCTCCCCCTTTTCCTCCAACCCCCCCCCCACCTCCCACCCATCCCCACCCCCGCTGCCGCCAACACCCTCTCTTCCTCCTCGCTCAGACCCAAATCCACCATGGAAAGCAGGCTTTCCGAGCAGCAAATAACCAGATAATAGTTTGGATTTCAAGGCTGTCCAATGTTATGAATCTCAAAGAGACCGACAGAGATACGGGAGTGGAGAGGCGAAACCTTGCACTCCCCAGGGAGGAACGAGGGGGGGGGGGGGGGGGGAGGAGGCGATGGGAGGAGCGGGGCTGGTCGGGGGTGTGAAGAGGGAGAAGAGAAGAAAGGGGAGAAAAAAAAAAAGAAAAGCATGATTCACTATGGAGGTAATTTTCCGCAATGGAGCACGTTTGGTCGACATGATACGCCGGCCCTGCGCCACATGAAACGCACAAAGCGAGACGAGAGAATAAGCGATCCCCTCTTCAAACTGGAAGGGGTCTTTTCTTCTTTTTTTTCTTTTTTTTTTCTTTTCTCTCTCTCTTTTTTTTGCCCTTCTTTTATCTGAAAGGGAAAAAAGAGATGATTGTGATTTATATTGAGTAGAAGTGTGTGTGTGTGTGTGTGTGTGTGTGTGTGTGTGTGTGTGTGTGTGCTCGCTTCATGCGTCTGGGTGTATGCTTGAGTGTGCACGCAAGCGTGCATGAATAAAGCAGCAGTGTAGGGATGTGAGAAGAAAAGGAGAATGAATGAATGATGGTTTATTGTTGTAAGCTTTACAAAGCCCGTCCACAAGTGTGGAGACAAAGGGGTGGAATCTGTACATGCACAAAAATTAGAAATGATTATCACCGTTACATTACAAGAAAGTACACCGCGATATGAAATTGTATAGACCATAGAATGCAGCGAGAACAGAGGTCACTGCGAAACGGATTTCCACGCTGCGTATCAACAGTTAGAACAATGCAATGGTCACTATGGATGGCCAAGATTTCGGTGTTCCACTTCTTTGCCGCATTTAGTGCTGCCTTGCACCTCTGCCTTCAATTCCCACAGGCGATCATTCAATTTCTGGTCACTTTCTCCAGTATGTCATTATGTCTGTGATTGTAATGTCTGCATGAGGTGTCTGTGTGTACACGCACAAAAATTAGACATGATTATCACCGTTACAGTATAAGAAAGTACACCAGTGGTACTTGCATGATCACTACTACTGTCTGTATCACACAGATTACCTGATGGGATGGATGTTTCAATTTCGTGTTGCGTAGTATTAGTTGCAAATGAATCATACTCACATACCGCAACAGAGTTATCAACATCATCTTCATTAACTCGTTGCTTGTCGTCAACATCAGTGTCACTTGACAAGTCTAAGTGAGGAAGGATTGTCGCGGACTCGCTGTGTGTCGCACGGTGCCATCAGAGGACTGACTGCGATCTCGGTACAGGCGAAGGTACAGGGGAAGGAGGTTAGTATGAATACTGAAAAGTGTCAGCATAGGAGAGGCCATTGTTGTCGCTTCTGTCACTATTGTATATCAAACCAAGGAGGGTCGGTAGGGACAGACCAGACGGGGATGAAAGGCGTTCACTTGCCTTTTGCTTCCTGTGTCTCTCAGCCCTTCTCCTGTCCCTGCTGACCAATGACTAACATTTCATCCTGAGCACCGCACTGTGAGCTGGGGGTCGCCTGACAGGAGAATGGACGGACATTGTTGTCAGCCTAAGAATCACCACAGTCCGATGATCCCTGCCTTCAACTTCCAATGAAGACAATGTCATATCACACAGCACGGCGTTCAGCATACTTTCTCAATTCGATGGGAGACCTTCAACGGACACTTCACACGCTTTCTTGTAAAAGACCAGCAAAATTATATCCAACCTGTCAAAAGTTCATCTTGCTGGCAACCAGTCGAGGGAGTTTCCCCCCCCCCCCCCCCCCCGAAGAATAGGAGAGAGAGAGAGAGAGAGAGAGAGAGAGAGAGAGAGAGAGAGAGAGAGAGAGAGAGAGAGAGAGAGAGATTTTTGGAGAGAGATTTTTGGAGAGGAACAGAAGCCTAGAGTCTGGAGATCAAACGATTCCTACGATGACCCATTTGCTCCAGACAGACAGCACCGTGGTGGGCACCGCTGACAGAACTGAAGAGGCAGTGCACCCACGCCGCTCATTCCGACACCCCGTCCACAGCCACAGCCCGGTTGATCCCGCCGCAGCGCCGGCACCGGCAATCCACAGGGAGCAGTCAATGTCAAGTCGTCAAGAGGCAACCCACCGGAGGAGACACTGCACTGCTGCCGAGTCACTTCGGTGGTGTTCAGTGGCGCCTGTTCTGATCTAACATACGCAGGACACCACCTACTAAGCCCCCTACTGACGACAATAATTGCTTAGTCGCGGAACCGGCGTGAGTGAGCTCTCCCTCCGGAGGGCGCCACCACGTCCGTCCAACGACAGCCCCCATGGACTCGCCGATACCGGTGACCCCGACGGAACCAAACCAAGGCCACAGACGTGGAGAGGACATCGAAATTAAGGTGACCATGAGAGCCACTGAACTTGAGACATTTTTTTTTTTATTGCTGATCGATGAGAATGAGGATGATTAAGATGATGATGATGCTACGGATTTCTATTTCGGTCTGAGACTACATGACAGGGCTGTACTCTACGCTTCCTTTCATAATATATCCCGGCGTCAACCAGGCCCGAGAGATACAGGCACCTGCAGTGTTGGTCAGGAAATTTGAGCAAGACTCTCAGAAATGCATCCATTAAGTGGATGAAACTCGACTGTGTGGTCCCAGTCTTCCCAACTGAGTCCGCAGCAAACTCAACTCTGGGTAGGAGCCGGTCGGGAAAGAAAACCCACATGACTCTGATGGGATTCGAACCCACGACCTCCCAGCTGGGAGTCCTGAACATGGATGATGGCATAACTACCTCGCTGACAGAACTCGATGGCATAACTACCTCGCTGACATGGATGATGGCGTAACTACTTCGCTTACAGAACTGAACATGGATGATGGCGTAACTACCTCGCTGACAAAACTGAACATGAAATAGCATCCGTCTGTCTCGAGAGACAATGGTGTCGCACCATGGATTAGTCAGTTGTGGAGCTGCAGCACCTACTGTGGCTGAAAAATCCGATCTCTGCAGATTCTGTTGCGTTGCTGCAGGTGAAATTTCGGTCATGAGCGTATGTTGGTGCCCACGTAATTCTGTGCCGTTTGCGGCGCCTCTGCTCTTCCCCCGCTGGGCCTCTCTCCTCTGCTCCGCTTGTTTGATGCCGGTCTTGATGGTGGACCTCCAGCTGACCCGATCTGAAGCTGCTGGCTCCAGGTCTACTGGATTGAGACTGCCTGCCCTCAGGTTGCACTTGCATACATCTTTGTAGCGTAGGGCGGGCCGTCTTGTGAGTCTGGAGCCTGTAGCCAGCTCACCATACTGCATGTCCTTTGGGATGCGACCATCGTCTATGCGGATGACGTGGCCAAGGCAGCGCAGGCGTCTCTGTGTCAGCATGCTGAACATGCTAGGCATCCCCGCCTGGGCCAGGACGTCCTTGTTGGTAAGGCGGTCCTGCCAAGTGATGCCCAGGAGTCTTCTGAGGCAGCACAGGTGGAGGCGTTCAGTCTGCGTTCTTGTCTCGAGTACAGGGTCCTTGCTTTGCTTCCGTAGAGAAGAGCGCTCAGCATGCAGGCTTGGTACACTTTCATCTTGGTGTTTGACGCTAGCATGGCGTTGTCCCAGACTCTCTTTGCTAGACTAGCCATCGCTGTTGCTGCGACGATAGTATAACTACCTCGCTGACAGAACTGAACGTGGATGATGGCATAACTATCTCGCTGCTCCCAGCCTAGGCCTGGCCCGCCCGCCAAGGAACATAAGGGAAGGGAAGGAGGGGCAAGGCGGGTGGGGTGGGAGAGGAGGATGGGCGACGCCTATGTATGTATGTCTGCAAGGAATGTAGGGAGCAGTGAGATGACTGGGGTTGGGTGGGCTGAGGAAGAGGGGTGGGGTGGATAGGAGGGTATATGGGCAGGTAGGGAGTAGGGGTGAAAAGAACATAAGAGGGTGGCACCGAAACACCATGATGTGAGGGTGTGGGGTTGTCGGTGTGACACAGTTCGATCCCCGCCGTGAGCCCGACACAAGGATTGCTATTTTGACTGCCCGCCCTCTCGTTCTGCTGCTGTCGGTGTGATCTTAGATAGCTCCCCCCCCCCCCCCCCCCCCTCTATCCCCCGTCCCCATGCCCCAATCCACTTCCACGCTCCACCCTCTCTGACCCCATTCTTCTTGCACGGTCATAGTCTATCACCTTCAGTGGGTGCAGAGTGAAATCCGAATTGAACTAAGTATGGAACTAACAGCTAAGAGCTTCATCATCTATTATCTGTACTGACAGACATGCAGCCCTCATCATCGCAGTATTGTTTGATGTCACTCGGTCATACGGATTCAACCACCCGTTAAATGTTGACCCATACCTTCGTCAAAGTATGTTCGAAGATATTTTTCCCCAGTTGTTGCAAACCAAACCAAACCAAACCAACAACAAACACACACATACGAACAAACAAAGAATGAAAACAGAAACTGGATCTTTTCTAGGCTTACACCATGTTTTCTTGCTTTGATGTTTCCTTTCTTTCACGTGGAAGTCTGTACATAAAGATGTTAAAGTTTGAGGATGCGAATAGGTTGACTGCTTTCATTGTTTTGTGATTTGATAATACACTGTCGAAAATAACAGAAGGGCAACAGTTTCATGGGGTTTGTACGTGGCAAATTGATCAGCCCGATGTCTAAGAAACCACTAACGTCATCAAGCGGATGTCTACTCACTGACTTCTGTTACGCTCAGTCGCAAGGTACTGAATCGATCAAACCGACTTGTGGGCGGATAAACTGTCAGATTCCGAACTTTGAAGCCAGTCAAAGATCGAGCCACGAATGATCTGTATTCCAACTTATGTTCTTTGATTTTCACGGGAACGAGCCGTCTAGGGAAAACTTTAAACAAGTACACGCACACAGGCATACACACATGGAAGACTTCTCTCTTAATCGATAGGGAAAGAGAAACACCACAAAATACCGAAAGAAGATAGAAAATGTCAACACCGCAACTACATAGATTAGTTTCACTAATTCAATGATTATACATATTACGAAGACCTATAAACTAGTTGTTTTGTTATATGCTGTTGTTGTTGTTGTTTTCATAGAGTAAGAACGAGGGCAAAGAATTTTTAAAGGAAAATGACTGGTGAGTAAACTTATAGGTAATAAAGATCAACACAATATTCTCATAAACAATATTTGTGGGTGTTTTGATAGAAATGTATGGATTAATAAGAAATATATCTTTCTTAACGTACATTTTTCAGTACGTTTCCTACTACCATTATAGACTTAATTTGTGTCCAGTAAGACTTCGTGAATTCTTTTTCTTCTTCTTCTTCTTCTTCTTCTTCTCATACGTACGCGCGCGCGAACACACACACACACACACACGCAAACAATGACAAAGAATTTTTAAAGGAAAATGACTGGTAAATAAAATCATAAGTATTAAAGATCAACAGAGTATTCTCATAAACAACACACACACACACACACACACACACACACACACACACACACACACACACACACACACACACACACACACACACACACACACACACACACATACGCGCGCACGCGCACACGCGCGCGGGCACGCACACACACACACACACATGACTAAGTTCAACACACACACACACACACCTACAAAATAGATCATTTGCCCAAAGTGCTCATTGTGTGGGGTTGGACGTGACGCTCGCCTGGCATTGCAACACCGGCCCACTGATAAGTGGAAGGCCTGAGAAAAGAACTAGTCGACAGACAGACAGACAGACAGACAGAGATAGTCAGATAGCCAGACAGACAGAAAGACAAACCAACAAACAGACAGACAAACAGACAAACAGACAGAGATAGTGAGATAGCGAGACAGATAAAGACAAACAGACAGACAGAGATAATCAGATAGCCAGCCAGACAGAAAGACAGACCAACAAACAGACAGACAGACAGACAGAGTGTGGTGCAAGGTTCAGTTTTGTATAGGAATCGTAGGCTGTGCTTTGTTACTGAATGGAGAACGAGCAAGCGAGCGAGCGAGCGAGAGAGAAGAAAGAGAGAGAGAGAGAGAGAGAGAGAGAGAGAGAGAGAGAGAGAGAGAGAGAGAGAGAGAGAGAGAGAGAGAGAGAGATTAACACTGATACTGACACTAACACTGAAACGACACAGTTTTCACTGCCATTAGCACAAAAGCCCTGTTAACGAGGGGGGGGGGGGGGGGGGGGGGGGGGGGGGGGGGGGGGGGGGGGGGGGGGGGGGGGGGGGGGGAATTACTGCATTGATGAATAGCGATAAGGATATGGAATGGAAAGAAACAGATCTCATACAATTCAACAAATATTTCAAGTCTGCAGCATCCCTCCTCCCCAGCGCGCGCGCGCACACACACACACACACACACACACACACACACACACACACTCTCACACACACATATGCGCGCTCGCACTCGCTCTCACACACACACACTCACACACACACACACACTCTCTCTCTCTCTCTCTCTCTGATACCTACAAACACACGCACGCACGCACACACGCACCCGTCCGCACACAGCACAAATATATTTTCTTCGACCATCTAGCCATGAAAAGGACAGAATAAGTTCCGAATGTGGATTGATCTATCGTCAGAAAGAATCATACTCAACAGATTGTGTGTGATATTCTTTCTCCGAAAATCACTGACTTCTGCTACATATTTTGCAAATGTTATGTTTTTTTTTTTTCGTTCCTACTGGATATAATTGCGAGAAGATCTTTTCTCTGTGCAGCCGGCTCATTGAAATGTTTGCATCCACTATGAATATGTGCGTGAGCAGGACAATCAAAAAAGAAATGTACTTCGTCTTCATCGTTGTTTCTCTCGGCACACATGTCTGATACTTCGAACCATTTTTTTGTTTGTTTGTTTGTTTGTTTTGTTTTCTTATCATTGAGGCCATTGTTCTACTTCGGAATTTTCTTTAGTTATATATGTGCCATTTATATATAACAATTACAGTATGTTTTTCCATTTCTAAATTACTTTTAAAGAAGAGATACCATTTGTATTTGACGTTTCCATCCATACTGAAATGCCATTTTTGTCTGTAAGAACAAATTAAACGATCCTTGAACTCCAAAATTAACTATGCAGTATTGCCTACTTCTGACACAAAACCAAGCGATACCAAAACAATCGAATTTTCCAAAATCATGCTGTAGCAAGAGAATTCTGTAGTGGACTGCAGACTCTGGCCGTAGGCTACTGAACTAATCTTAACCAGTATTTAATTGATTTAACGTACGTTCCTTTACACAGAGGACATTGTCCACTCTCACCATAAACCATTTCATTTAATGCATGTAACAGTACGTGCATAATACGTTTTGCTGCATACGTGTGAACTCTTACCATATGGGCGTTATCGAATAGACCCCATACCTCTGATGTTTATATCAGATTTGGTTGTATCTGAGTATCAAGCAATTTCCAAAACAAAGCCCCGTCTGCTGAATTCAATCTTTCCATTGTTCTAAATATCTCAATGAATCGGCTGTACTTAAACGTGGCATAGAAAAGAGTAATCAAAAATTTGAGGGAAAAAAAAAAAAAATTGACCAAGTTCAACCAACACGTAGCAAAGACTGGCATTGACGATGAAATTACAGCATCTGAACTGGATGACGCAATTGCTAGATGCACTAAGGATAGTGCTCCAGGTCCAGACAAAGTACGTATGCAGATATCAAACAGCTCTCAGAAGCGGAGAGAACTCTTCAGTCTCTACCTGGAGAGTTTCGATAAAGGCTATGTCCCAGAAGACCAGACACACAGCTACCTGAAAGCTTTACCAAAACCAGGAAAGATCATCATTGGCTAAATGGTTACCGCATGCTCACTATGCAAAATATAGCAGGAAGGCTCATGGAACAAATCATAGCAAGAAAACTCGCAAGAGATATCTTGGAAGTCGACAAATCCTCCCATCAAATCAAGGAGACTACAGAACTGGTAAGAGTACATGGGAAAATGCGGCCGCTTTTGCCTATGAAGTATACGAAGGATTCCAAAGAAAGGAAGAAACTCTGGCTGTTGTTACAAGAGACCTGGAAGACGCATACAACAAAGTCCAGTTCTCGCTTCTTATAGAACTACTCCTTGACTATGGAGTCATCAGGACACTTACACGATGGATAGCAGCAGCACTTCAGGAGCGAACCGTCATCCTACGATTTGGAGATTGGACATCTGGGCCTCAAAAATTTTCTATGGGATTACCTCAAGGTTCTCCTCTCTTCCCTGTTTTATACAATGTTTACACTAAAAGCCTTGCAGACCTCAATAGATACAGAATTGCCCGAGTGTTGACACTAGCAGATGACGATCTGATTTACAAAACATCAAAGAATGCTCAAGAAAGAACGAAGTAGTTCAACAACAGATGAACAACCATGCTCAGTGGTGTCAAGAAACTGGATCGTCCATCAGCCCTGCAAAAGCCCAGACATTAGTCTGCACTCTCAACAACAAAACATCAGGACAAGTACCCTCATCAGTTTCCTTCAATGGAATTGATGCAACTGGCAACCTACGCTATTTGGGTGTAGGCTTTGACAGAATGCTAACCTTCAGAAAGTATGTTGAGAATATTGTTCTTAAATGCAGAAGAGGCCTATCTGCCATGAAAGCAAAGGCAGCTAAAGGCAGTGAACAGCCCCCTTCTCTACCGACTGCATCACGCATTTGTACTCAGTGTGATTGATTAGGAATTAGGGCTTACACACAATGTCCAACAGCAATCTTCTTAAATTAGAAAGAATTCAAAATGAAGCAATGAGACTGATGCTGGGACCCACAAAGGGCACACCAGTTGAAACTATGCGATACCTGCTCGACGTTCCTTCAATGCAGACAAGACACAAAGCTAGAACAGGTGAAGGCATATTTCAGAGCACTTGAAAATCCCCAAACCCACTTCATGTGGCGGTCAAGGAAACAAAACGCACTCGGCTAGGACGTGGAAAATCATGGATGGGACAGGCAGAAGACAGTATACAGCTTGTGTGCCAGTAGCAGCAGAAGTCAAAGACCAAGGAATGGGAGAAATATCCAGACCACTTGAAACACCTCTACCAAATTGCCATCGCTCCAGACCTTAAAAGACATGTCGAGAAGGGCCAGAAGGCAAAAAAAACCAATACAGAAATTCAGATGCAGGTAGAAGACATGACACAGAAGGTGATATTGTAATGTACGCTGACGGTTCTGTCACCAAAGGTAAGTCAGGCTGGGGATACACATAGTGAAGCAAAATGGCCGAACTATCCGGGAAGACAATGGCGCGCACAGTTTAACAACTTCAAGTCTAACAAAGGAGGTGGAAGCAGTGACACAAGCACTCCACTGGCTTTTATCCACAAGCCAATTTAAAACTCAACAAGCCATGATAATGACTGACTCCATGAACCAACTTCAGAAAATGAAGAGTGGAATAGGAAGCCCTGCTTGGAATGAACTAATGCACAGCCTTCCTTCCATTGAAGAGACTCATATGGATGTACTGCCCTGGACATGCTGGAGTTAAAGGAAACGAGAGAGCAGACACACTGGCTGGCAAGGCAACGATAAGAACTGGGACGACAGCTTGGCCGATCTGATGTGATAAGAAATTTGAAGAATCACTTAAGCAAACAAGTGCAAAGCCACTACATCATAGACCATCTTTCAGATCTGAACATCAAGAGAGGAAGTGGCCGCACAAAAACATCACCAAACAAACAAAAACATTGGAATTATCTCAAGGCCAACATTGCGAAGACTCCTAGAGATTGGTGCATACTGGGCCTTTTAGTAACAGACACAAATGATCAAAACACATGTCAACTGAGATAAGACTTTGAGGGCCCCCAGTGTATACTGTAGACGTGTGTGCGGTGGTGTGTGTTCATCAGTGGGGTGATGCAGGCGTGTTAATTAGAGAGTCCATAGACGTAAGGGTGCAAGACTTGGTATGTGAGTATGTGTCTGAGAGAGTGAGTGAGTGTGTGTGTGTGTGTGTGTGTGTGTGTGTGTGTGTGTGTGTGTGTGTGTGTGTGTGTGTGTGTGTGTGTGTGTGTGTGTGTGAGGGAGGGAGGGAGTTGTTCTTATTATTTGTGTGTGTGCGTGCGCGCGCGCGCGCGTGCGCGTGCTCGTGTATATTGTATTGATGTTCTTGTTCTTGTTCTTGATCTTCAGTCATCTTCAAACATTCATTTACCACAAACAAAAAAAGGCGCACGCAGTCACTACACACACACACACACACACACACACACACACACACACACACACACACACACACACACACACATACAATATATATATATATATATATATATATATATAATAATATATATATAATATATATATATATATATATATATATATGATATATATATATATATATGAATATATATATATATATATATATATATATATATATATATAATATACATAGATATATATACACGCGCGCGCGCGCACGCGCACACGCACACACACATGCTCGCGTACATGCGTTCACTCGTACGCATACACATATGCACATGTGTGCATGTGCACATCCACAGCCACACGCGTGCGCACATACACGCATACACAAAACGCGCACCTGCATACACACACGCACATGCGTACACACCCACATACAAAGACACACAACATACACACATACATGGTTCACATACATGTGCAGATGCTCACACAAATCCACATATCACACACACACACATGCACACGCACTTCTGCACACGCACACACACGCACAACACAAGTGCACACACACGTGCACGCTCACACGTACACACACACACACACACACACACACACACACACATACAGTCATGCATATGCATACAACGCACATCATGCACACACACACACATGCGCTCGCGCACCACACATGGGCCCGTGCCCCACACCCACTACACACACACAATGATTGAAAAAAAAAAGGCACAACCCATGTGAGGTAGTAGGCGCTCAAGGTCTGGCCAGCGCGTTGGGCTAATGCATAGGTAAGACATCTGCTAAGTCGTAGCCACGAGACCTACTTTAATTTCTCTCATCTTACTTCTTAATTCGTTTATCCATCAGCTTCAAATCATGCGCAGTGTGGTCTCAAAACTGAGCGGATGTCGTTGGTAGCGCCTACGGTCCGCACGCAGTGACGCCTCCTTGATGATGAAATGAAACTGAATGATCTCTCTCTTTCCCTTCCTACGCATTTCCCAGAGAGGAGAGAGAGAGGGAGAGGAGGGAAGAGAGAGGAGAGAGGGGGAGGGGGGAGGGGAGGGGGAGAGGGTAGGGAGAGAGAAGGGAGAGAGAGGGAGAGAGCGAAAGAAGGGAAGAGAGGAGAGAGAGCGAGAGAGCGGAGGGAGGGAGAGGGAGAGAGAAGTAGAGATGGAGAGGATAGAGAGAGCGAGAGAGAGGGACGAGAGAGAGGGAGGGAGAGAGAGAGAGAGAGGATAGAGATGAGAGGAGAGAGAGAGAGAGAGGAGAGAGAAGAGGAGAACGAGGAAGAGAGAGGAGAGGCGAGGAGGGAGGGGGGAGAGATAGGAGGAGGCATTCAGGGGTCCAGAGCCGGAGGGGGGAGGAGACGATCGGAAGGGACAACTGAGAGCTAGAGAGAGAGAAGGATAGGGAGAATGATTAGAGAGCAAGAGAGGAGGGGGACGAGAGAGACGGACGCGAGAGAGGAGAGCCGGAGAGAGAGGAGAGAGAGAGTGAGAGGGAGATTTCTCACCAAAGAGGAAGAGATGGACCCACAAGACAACGGTAACATAACAGAAGAGGGAAAGAAGTGAAAAAAAAGCAACAACAGAGCGAGGGTGCCAGAGAGAAATGTATGCTATTCATTCAGCGGTCTCAAAGTCTCTGACAACAAGAGAGGATAGATTCTCTGCGAGCTGAGCAGAGAGATGAGAGAGACGAGGACGGGAGAGAGAGAGAGATGAGGAGAGAGGGCGAGAGAGGGAGAGTAGATTCTCACCCAAAATGGAAACTGACAGAACGCCGTAACATAAGAGAAGAGAGCCGCCAGAGAGAATCTCGTGCCAGAGATATGTATGAGGAGGATTCAAGTGGGGAAGGGTTACAACAAGAGAGAGAGAGAGAGAGGAGATAGAGGAGGTGCGGAGAAGAGGGAGGAGAGAGAGAGAGGAGAGGAGAACGAGGGAGAGACACAGAGAGAGAGAGAGAGAGGCGAGGAGAGGTCGAGAGAGGAGAGAGAGAGAGAGAGAAACCAGGAGGAGAGAGACTTCCTGAGAGAGAAAAGCGAACAGGGAGAGAGAGTAGAGAAATACATTCAGACACGAGAAGATATTTCCCATGTTTTAGTACTCGTGTCTTTACTTTGTAAAGGAAAAGCAAAAAGGTGAAAAAAAGTGCACAAAAGTCATACATCAAGAATCTCTCTCTCTCTCTCTCTTTCTCTCTCTCTCCTCTCTCTCTCTCTCTCTCTCTCTCTCTCTTCTCTCTCTCTCTACTACACTTACTCATGCACATATTTCTGAGACAAAGACTGCTGAATCACATGGGTACTTCGGAGCGTAGCTCCTTCACGATAATAAGTGTTACACAAAAATGACGTCACAAGTCACGCGTAATGTACGTCACATCGCCGTAGTAGGTCACAACTTTTTAGTGATGTCATGCGTTAGGCGATGAAAAGACATACATACCTACACATTCATGCACTCACTGCCTTCGGCGAATAATGTAACTGTTAGTCCGTTGCACCAGACATGGACGTCGTGTTTTAACGAGTTAAACGATCCCACAACAGCTCTCAGCATGTTTGGATGCACGAAATCCATGTCCAGGTTGCACTGGGAAATACTCCAGCTTCGGCATCTGTTCTTTTTTGCATTAAAAAAAAAAAATGGATTTCACCCCCCCCACCATCATCGCCTCCTCCCTACCCGCCTTCCTGTTTGACACTCCTCATGTAAGCTTTCGATTTTTTTTTTTTAGACCCTTTTAATCCACCGTGGGTTTTATAGCACACGCTCTCTCCTCTCTCTCTCTCTCTCTCTCTCTCTCTCTCTCTCTCTCTCTCTCTCTCTCTCCTCTCGCTCTCTCTCAACACACACATACACACACACACGCACACACACAGAGGAACATAAACGCTTTTCTCTCTCTTTGTCTTCTCTCTCTCTCTCTCTTTTTCACACCACACACAACACAGCACACACACACACACACACAACACACACACACACACACACACACACCCACTCCCACACGCACCCTAAACGCTTCCTCTTTCTCTCTCCTCTTCTCTCTCTCTCTCTCTCTCTCTCTCTCTCTCTCTCTCTCTCTCTCCTCTCTCTCTCTCCTCTCTCTCTCTCTCTCTTCACGCAACACACACACGCAAACACGGCCGCGCGCGCTCGGGCACGGGGTGTCTATCTTTTATTCACACAACAATAACAA
>JADBJO010004151.1:27500-35000 GCA_016801955.1 Conus betulinus | reverse complement strand
CGGGATTGTGAGTGGTGCAGATCGTTGATTAAGTCGGAGTTAGAGGAAATTCTTTTTTTTACGCCAACTGTTCACATTTTGCAAACTGAAGATTCAACAAAAAGAAGCTGTGTAGTTGTTGTTCCACTTTGTTTAAAGTCTGCCTTAGAAGACTTTTTTTTTATCTCAGTGGCCCCAATACTGCAAACTTACGTTTTAACAGAAACATGTGTTGTTGCTGCTGGTGCAAATTTGTAAGATATTATTTTACAAAGAGACAAACAACATGAGCAAAGATGTCTTTGATATAATCTGACTGCTGTTGAAATAACCTGTTATCATCAGTGATATAAATGAACGATAGATGTCTTTAAGGACTTTCAGAAGATTTTCAGAATCTTCTGAAAATCCTCAAAGACATTTATTATTCATTTTTACTTGAAGATTTGCGATCAAAACCTGTTTCATCAGTGATATGAAACCGAGTCTTGGCTGGAATAGGAAGAAATTGAAACGCAGGTGGGAAATATAACTCATACTCGTAGAATATAACATCAGAGAATATCTCAGTTGAACGCGTAAACTAGTCTCCTCTCTCATATTACCAAGAGATCAGTGTAGTATTGTTGACCCTTTTCCACACACACACACACACACACACACACACACACACACACACACACACACACACACACATCTGAATGTATTATAATGCACATCGTGTTACTTGTACAATATTTCTGTAACTATGAGAGATTTCAATACTGTTGCTATCATTCGATAACATTGTCAATGCAATTGTTAGCAGGGAAAGAAAGAAAACAAACAACTGGCCCAACGGAGAGAGAGAGAGAGAGAGGGGGGGGGGGGGGGGGGGAGGTTTAGAGAGAGAGAGGAGAGAGAGAGAGAGAGAGAGAGATGGGCAGGAGATGAGAGAAGAAGACAAGCAGGGCGAAACAGACGGAGAAATAGGGGAAGAGAGGTAAATGTAAAAGAAAAATGATGTTGTCAGATTAATAGTGTTTGTTTCCTTAATATAAATGACACAAGTTGTTCGACAATCGTGTTTTTCTGCATCTATAACAGGCATGCAAAGCATGTAATTTGCACATGTTGAACAGACTGTGTAATTATAACCTATTCCAAGAACGATGGTAGGGAAAAATATCCCAAGTTCACTCACTACATACAGGGTCATTTGTGGTTCAGCACTAAAATGACGTTTCATGCTATAGAAATAAAAGCTACCTTTTGAATTTCCAGGATACATTTCTAAACAATACGGAAGTAAAGAACCTAACTCAAAGTTGGCGTGGAAGCTAAAGATTACAAAACAAAAATGTTCCGATTACCAAAACTTCTGAAACTATGAGACAAGTTGTAATCATGAAGATTATCGAATGTTCATTGTTTCCTTTTTACTGTTGACAATTTGAATTACAAAAAATGCATACAGGTTGCTTACTTTCTATGGATATATAGATAAGACAAGACTCTACGAATATGAAAAAAAAATGTACCACAGTCGTTAATTCTCTCTCTCTGTCTCTGTCTCTCACTCTGTCTCAATAAACGCATACGTGCGTGCGCGCATGAATGCATACACCTACACACACACACACACACACACACACACACACACACACACACACACACACACACACACACAAGTACGCACGCGCACACACACACATTCTCTCTCTCTCTCTCTCTCTCTCTCTCTCTCTCTCTCTCTCTCTCTTATCTTCTCTCCGTACTTTCCCACAGACAAGGTGGGTTAATGGAACTTGTCACCCTGTCGCTTCGCCGGTTAAGCTGAGGTCACCAAGGAGACTGACTCTGCCCCGCTTTGCGTCAGCCTTAGTTGAGCCTTGACCCTCGGGAGGTCAGAACAGCATCAGCGGCGGATAACAATGGCGAGGCCTGTCGCCATCTTTGACACATGCGTGTCGACGCCTTCCGGTTTTATGAGCTTATTTTGATTTAGATGGGGCGCCGTCGTAAGTCTGCTTCTTTTATTTTCCCCTTGGTCATGAGTGCTTCCCTTCCCCCCCCCCCCCCCCCCCCCCCCCCCCCCCCCCCCAGTCGATTGGAAATCCCCCACCTTCCAGGTACTTTAACCTCCCGGTACCCCCTCCCCCCCCCACCCCACCCCTATCCCCCCAAAACACACACACACACACACACACACAATCTCCCCCCCCCCCCCCCCCCCTAAAAAAAAAAAAAAAAAAAAAGACCGCATACACACCTGAATCAAATCAATGAGGCAACAATCTAATGGAGAAAAACTGTTCTATGCGAAATTGATCCAATGCAAGTTGTCTTCAGCAAAGTCAAGCTCATTTATTACAACTTCGCCTTTTTTAAATAAATGAATCAAAACTGACAACAATTACATGAAACAATGACAAAAGAAAAGAGAACATCTAAACATAAAAAAGAAGCTCCTGGTCATGTAGTTTCAAGACACGCGGAATGGGGTGTGTGGCTGGGGTAGGGTGGGGTAGGGGTGGGGGGGGGGGGGGGGGGGGGGGGCGGGGAGGGGGAGGGGGGGGAGAGACTAACGCTTTTATCCTACAGTACCCTGTGCCAGAAGCAAGAGGTTTAGAGTAAAAGGCAAAATATTCTAGGAGATGGTCTGCATGACTTCTGTTCTGGGGTCCTGGGTTCAAATCTCAGAATGGTATAAAATATTCTAGGAGATTGTCCGCATGACTTCTGTTCTGGGGTCCTGGGTTCAAATCTCAAAATGGTACAAAATATTCTAGGAGATAGTCTACATGACTTCTCTTCTGGGGTCCTGGGTTTCAAATCTTAGAATGGTACAAACTATTCTAGGAGATGGTCTGCATGACTTCTCTTCTGGGGTCCTGGGCTCAAATCTCAGAATGACATTGTGTTATTTGGAAAAAAAAAAAACTCCCCCCTGATTTTCCTCATACAACCTGTGCCAGAAGCAAGAGGTTTAGAGTAAAAGGCAAAATATTTCTAGGAGATGGTCTGCATGACTTCTGTTATGGGGTCCTGGGTTCAAATCTCAGAATGATATAAAAATATTCTAGGAGATTGTCCGCATGACTTCTGTTCTGGGGTCCTGGGTTCAAATCTCAAAATGGTACAAAATATTCTAGGAGATAGTCTACATGACTTCTCTTCTGGGGTCCTGGGTTCAAATCTTAGAATGGTACAAACTATTCTAGGAGATGGTCTGCATGACTTCTCTTCTGGGGTCCTGGGCTCAAAATCTCAGAATGACATTGTGTTATTTGGAAAAAAAAAAAACCCTGATTTTCCTCGTACAACCCAGATGTGATGGGGAAGGTTAAAGCGGTGCAAGAAGTGGAATGGGCCCCACCTTTCTTTGCCATGCTCTAGAAACTATGAATGCCATAAAACTCACGGCACCTACTGCCATTAAAAGACTTCCAGACTTTAATTTAACCCTTTCTACCGAGACAGTAAATCATAACACGGGGAGAAAGATAATAACAGAAACTAATTCATGAAACAGACAAAAGCATGACAGTAATTTACAGAGTAAAGAAAACATTTAGTCAACATATGGAATGTGGTTCCAATACTCAAGAACCTTTTGTGTCAGTCCGCATGTTAACACAAAATCAAAGAGAGAGAAAAAAACTCTATGCGTCAGTTTGATTAACAAGGAAATGAAGGATATAATCAACGTAAGTGTTTATAAGACAAGATTGAAATCATAACATTAAAAAACATTATCAAGTGAGGCCAACAAATCTTTAACGGCAGACAGAAAAATGGAGATTTGTAATCAAAATATAAAACCAAGGATTCTACTTTAATTATTCAAATCATCTCCAGACGTTAACTTCATTCTGCATTCGTACACTCTCTGTCCATATCAGGTTAAATGCACCAGGCCTCTGGAGGCCGACAAAGGAAGTTAAAAAAGAAAAAAAAAAAAAAAAAAAAAAAAAAAAAAGAGGGGGGGGGGGGGGGGGGGTCGGATTGACAACCTGTAATTACACTTTCCAGTTGTCATCTTTTTCACCACACGCAGACTATGAACTAGACAAGCACAAGCAGCCACAGTGTAAAACCAAAAATTACAAAGCTCCATAAACCTCATAACCTCCATAACCATAAAGTGAGGAGGGTTGGAGCTGTTTATTAGCCTGGATTAAAAGCAATCAAAGTCCAACATGTAGAGGGGAGAGAGAAAAAAAAAAGTGTCCTATTATGAAACATACAGCACGAAGGCAGAAATGATTGTCGAAGGAGGGGGAAGGAGAGAGTGGGGAGGGGAAGCATGACAATCGACAACAAAAAGGAATCTTCAACCATGTGTAGCAAACCTACAACACCATACTGTGATCGTCACAAGGACAACTCAAGGACATGATGAAAAACACAGTTCAAAGTTTGCAGTGAGAGTCCATAAAGAAAAAGAAAAAAAACTTACCCGATGCACAGTGACTTTTTGCACTTAAAGGAAAGAAAACATGATGGAATATCAAATGTCTTGCATCCTGTCCTGGAGATGCTGTAAACCACCTGTATGTTTCACATATTGTGATGGATGTTTAACTGTGTGGTATTATTCATAATGAAGAAATCAAACTTTTCAAACTCTCACACGAAACTTTGAAAGCCGTGTAAGTGGGAGGTTTCAACATGGCGCAGTGGTCTTTGTCAGCGAAGTGACGACGCTGGCGTTCCTGTCAGTGGCGTCGACTTGCGTGGGATGTTACTCAACGTTCGATAGTAGATATGTGACAACTGGTGGCGGCACCTGTCTCTGTTGAGAGTCGGTTTGTATGCCCGCGTGAAAAAATAGTTCCTTTGACCCCTCTTTCGAACCAAGAGTGTTCCCGGTCCAAGAAGCTATGACATTGCTGACGTTTATATCCATTCATTAGTTCAGGTAAATCTTGACCCAGTGAGGCCTATGATAATGATGATAATATAACATTATGTATCAGTGTCATACAATATGATATGATAGAATATGACATGATGCTATATATAATGCAAGATAGCTGAATACAGTCGAAGCCGCTTACAACGAATCGCCAGGGATATCCGAAATTGCTTCGTTAAATCCGGCTTTCGTTACAACCAACGCGCCGCTTATAATGAATGTCTGTCTGGTTGCTTCGTTATATCCGGCATGACGCGCTTCTCTCTCTCTCTCTCTCTCTCTCTCTCTCTCTCTCTCTCTCTCTCTCTCTCTCTCTCTCTCTCTCATCATACTTAAATGATGGGACTTCGTAAGTGGTGCTAAAGATGTAGACATATGTCTGCAGGAACCTTGTCCTTAAGGGCCTCAGGCCGATAGGACGTAAATCTCACCCTTAACAGTAAGTGGTGCTTAATGGCAAAACCTCCTCTTCAGACTTTATCAGACATGGAGTCCCTTCGCGCTAGGTCTCCTTCTACTCTGCGTCTGCAGCGATGATGTACCATCGTCCATACCAGATGTAAAGGACACGACAGATTTATTTGCTGACGACTTGTCACTCTAAACAAATGGTAGTGATCTACAAACAATAGAAACGTTTCTCCTAGAGAGTCTAAATGAACACTGGTATAACTCAAACTCAGTGGTCACACAGACAGCCAGAACCAAGTCCATGGTTATAGCCACCCACCAACAGCACCAACTGACTCCTCTTCACTTAAATCTTCACTTCTGTCAAACAGGTAGATGAGCATCGTATTGCAGGTTAACGATAGAGAAAGAACTGAGACAGCGATCTCATATTAATAATGTATGCAAGATATTCTAAAACGAAAACCTGTTCCTGTTATCTCAATTAAAGCGCAAATGTCAATAGTACTGTACTTAAACTGTCACATAACCAGTTAAGTTTCATCATTATGGGGCGGGAATAGTGATGTCTCCCCTCCCCCACTCCCCCCCCCCCCCCCCCCCCAAAAAAAAAAAAAAAAAAAAAAAAAAAAAACCCACACCTGAATTCCCTCCACAGATGTTCAGCAAAGCTGCTCCTCCCCATCCAATGCCTCTAACAACAGGTGAAAAGCTGAAAGCACTGCACAGACTTCCGCTGCGTAAGCAGTTGGACTTCAACAAGGCATCATTTATGTTTACAATATTGACAGATACCAAGTCATGTTACATCAGTGCTCCTTTCACAAGATTGAACAGCTCTTCTGGCTTGAAGAATTTCCATCTCCCCTACCCACGAGTTGAGCCATACGAAACAAGCCTAACCTACTTTGTGTTATTAGAGTATGCACTGGTATGGAAAGAAACACTTAAGTAATTATTTTGAAATACTCGCATTGTGCCCAGCAGAGCAATTTTTTTGTGCTTGTCACAGCTTGAAAGAAATCACAATTACCAACAATAATTCGATGGCTTAGAGCCAAAACCATATATCTTCAGATATTCGTTGTTTTTTGTTGTTGTTGTTGTTTTTGTGTTTAGTTTAGTTTTGTTTTGTTTTGCATGAACGTATGCTTAAAAAAAGTAAACTGCTTTCCGTCAATTTTGTTTTTATATTTTAATTATTACAGAAGTTATGAAATATGTTTGTTTTTAACAGGAATAACTTTCTATACCTTTTTGGTGCAAAAACAACACATCTGTACATATACTACTCATTTTTCTTGCCAAAACCCTATAAATCAACATATGCACTGTTTTGGCACAAAATATTTTCCATCTTCAGGAGTAAGTGTCAGTGTAAAAAAGAAACATCTACAGAAATACTTTGGCTCCAATTGTTTAAATCAAAGTATATGAAACCAATTATCTGCAAAAAAAAACATGTAAGAACGAAATATTTAGTTTTTGCAGAATAAAAACAGATGATATCTGTAACATGTTTTCTTGCCAAAGTGGGTATTTTTTACAATGAACTGTTTTCCTCTTAAGTAACCCCTCCTGATTTTCGCACAAACGTCAAACATGTGCAAGATGTATCGATCCAGCACTCTTGCTAGGACACAGAATGCTGGTAACAATGGAACAGGAGGGATATGCCATCTGAATTAGCTGAAAGCATGCAGACAAAACAGGCACTTCTGAGAGTCATGAAGAAGTATTAGTGTGTGTGTGTGTGTGTGTGTGTGTGTGTGTGTGTGTGTGTGTGTGTGTGTGTGTGTGAGAGAGAGAGAGAGAGAGAGAGAGAGAGAGAGAGTTTGAATGAAAATATAAATTCATCACAAATTAAGTACATGAAAAAATGGGGGAAAAAAACCCCAAAGATAAGCAAACAGCATAACTGACTGAATAAAAGAATGAATCAGTACATCAACTTGCCAATAAAATGAAAGAAATAAACAGGCAAATAGGTGAACAAATAATAATTAAAAAAAAAAAAAACTTAGTGAACAGATTAGCTGATGAATAGATGAAAAAGATGTTCGTCCGAAATACATATGGCTAAGAGAGAGAGAGAGAGAGAGAGAGAGAGAGAGAGAGAGAGAGAGAGAGAGAGAGAGAGATGTGTCGTGTGTGTAAACTTGCGAACGTGGTGTTTTCTTTGGGAAGCAGAGCACGAGGGAGGGTCAAAG
>JADBJO010004151.1:17500-22500 GCA_016801955.1 Conus betulinus | reverse complement strand
GTCCTTCGAAGCATGACAGGAACTTAACTTCGATTAGCATGCCCCCTCCACCCTCCCCTAATCAGATTACTAACAGAATGTTCATTAACAATTACAGCAAACATTACAATAAAAAAAAAATGATTAAAAAAAACACACACCTTTGATTATGTGTTTACTGCTACTAAAGTTGTGCCACTCACCCCCCCCCCCCCTCCCCCCACCCACCCCCCCCAGAAATAAAACCCTTAAAACTAATACCCCTCATCATAACCAATCCCAAATCACTGGCATGAATTGCTTTTGTGTAAAAAGTCTTTCCCACACCCAATGAGAACACTTTAAGAATCATACATGTATATCAAACAGAATTGTCACTGACAAATCTCGTAAATCAGTCACTGACAATCGGAAACAGCAGCAGCACATTCATACCACCTGTGTGCTAGGATAGTCATCTACTAGTAGATTTCTAATGTGGGGCAGGTTAAACATCCCATCAAGAAATCAAGTCAGATTAAGTCAATCAAAATTTAAGCGGTCAACAAATTGACGTCTCTGGATCTAAGTGGTAAAAGAGGCAAAGGAGAGCAGAGAAAAAATGCGGCCCGCTGGTGAAGCTGGCCAATAAAGCAATAATTATGTAATTAACTGTGATTCTCAGAGGAGTACGTTGCCTAGTTATTAAAGATCATCCAGAAGAGAAAGAGGTGCAAGTGGCAAGCAAATAAGACGAAAAACTCAAGAAGAGTAGACAATTGGATTTAGTTTCCCAGCCTGCTGGAATATTGAACAGCACATGCCTAAATTCCGAAATGTTTCCCTTCTCTCTTCAGTATGTTGCTTTCTGACAACAATGGTAAAAGTAATTAATATACCATACAAATAATAAAATGAAAAAAAAAGACACAAACATACCTTTTGAATCATTGTTGACATGGTTTCAACAATGACGCCCCCGACGCCATAATTTACTTCTCTTCACGGTGAGCATGCGCATAAATGACGTCATCTCATTATCTCCTGCATGGCTGAGAGCGAGAACAAGCCGATCCGTGTGTGCTGTGTGCTGTGTGTGTTTGTGTTTGTGTGTGTGTTTTGAGTGTGTGTGCTGTGTGTGTGCTGTGTGTGTGTGTGTGTGTGTGTGTGTGTGTGTGTGTGTGTGCTGATCCTAACAGGAAAGCGTTCTTCTGGAGTAGGTGAAATAAATGCATCAGCAACATCCCCATAGCATTTGGCGACAGTTTGTGGGATCAAAGTTGTGGGGTGTAGGGAAATAGTACCGCACAAATTGTCGCTACCGCACAACCCCGGCAAAAGCTATAACAAAACTGCCCCACAACCCCAGGTAACCGAACACACACACACACACACACACACACACACACACACACACACACACACACAGAGTTGTCTTTGCACCACCCCCCTCCCCCCCCTCCCACTCCCCTCCCTCCCCTCTTTTCACCCATAACATTTTTATGATACAATCTGTTTTGCGGGGAAAGAAATCAGGGGAAGACAAATACCAGTCTTTTCAATGCCAAAAGGTTACCTGGTTCACAGGTCAAACGAAAAAGAGAGACATTTCATTCAAAGTGCAAGCCGGAATGTCGAGGAATATCAGCATTACAGGTGCCCTAGGCGCCCCGTTTCATACCTATGGCACAGCATTTTCCCTCTCATTGTGATTGAACTGTTAACCTGACTGACGGGACATACTTGCTGAAGCTGCGTGCGCCTTGCTAAAATTGCGCCAGAGCCGTCTGTACCATGTAAATGGCACGAGGTTACTCTCGCTGATCGAGCCCTTGTACAGATTACCTCCCTTGCAGATTTCCCGACATCGTCTCGTCTGTCAATAATTGAACTTATTTTATCTCAGTTTGTCTGAAGAGAGCACGCTCAGTTTTCATCACATACAAATAAGGAAACTGTTTTTGCTGTTACTCTGAATAATGTGAACAAGTGACCAATCTTTTTTTTTCTAAAAAGAAAAATGAAAAAAAAAAAAAAAAAAAAAAAAAGGGGGGGGGGGGGGGGGGTCATAATCGATATGCGCCCTAACCATTCTCGTTCTCCAAGTCCCGAAATGGCGGTTTGAGTCCTTAAGGTTAGTAGACTCCTGCGTCCTGTCTATGCACTGCGAGGAGCAGGTTAACTGACTAATTCGTTCTAATCTGGAAATCTCCTCTTCGGTTCTTTCTTTTCTTTTTCTCCAATTCTCTTCTCTCCTCCTCGTTTCCTCTCTCCCCCCTCATCTCTCTCTCTCCTCCCTTCCTCACAGTTCGGTCCTGATCTCCTTCTCCTTTTCCTGCTCTCGCGTCTCTGACTCGTTCTCCTCTCGCTCCTGTTTCTTTCCTCTCTCCTTCTTCTTTTTCTTGTCTCTCCCTCTCTGATCGCTCTCTCTACGTCTCTCGCTTCTCTCTCTGTCTGTCTGTTCTGTCTCGTCTCCTCTTCTGTTTTCCTGTTCTGTTCTTCCCTCTCTCTTCTGTTTCTCTCTCTTTTCGCATCTCCGTCTTTTCTTCTCTCTCCCTCTCTCCCGTCTCTTCTCCTGTCTCTCTCTCTCTCTCTCTCCTTCCATCAATCACTCTCTCCTGTTTCTTTCTCTTTCATTCTCTCCTCCTCTCATCTCTTTTTTCTCCCTACTGTTTCATCTCTCATCTCTCTTCCCTCCCTCTCCCCTCTCCTCACGCTTTTGTCTTTCATAATTCAGATTCCCTCAACCCTCACCTCCTCCTTCCTTGCCTCCTGTCTGCTGGTTCTTCTTCTCTCATCTCCTGTCTGTTTCAACAATCTTCCGCCTCTCTCTGAATCTCCTCTCTGGTTTCTCGGCCTGTTTCATACAAATTCTTCTCTCCCTCCTTCTTCTTCCGTTTTTCCTCTGTTTCTTCTTGTATCGCTGTCTCCCCCTGTTTTCTTTCTTTCTCTCCCTCGCCCGCCTGTTTCTTTCTTCACTCTCTCTGTTTTCATTCACTCTCTCTCTTCTTTCAGGTTTCGTCGTGTTGTTCTCTTTTTTCTCTCCTTCTGCTCCTTCTTGCGCTATCTGAACACAAAACTAGCTCTGTCTGGTTCCTTGTTCTTCAATCTTTCCCTGCTTCCTTCTTCCTCTTCCTTTGCTTTCTCTGTTGCCCTTGTCTCTCCTACCTGTGCTGTTTTTGCGCTCCTCTCTTCTTTCTTTTCTGTCCTCCCCCTCTCCTGTTTCTCTTTCTCTCTCTCCTCTTTCGTCTCTCCTCTGCTTTCTCTCCTCTCTCGTCTGTGTGCGTCTCCTCTCTCCCTCTTCATCTCTCTTTCTCTCTCCTTCCGTCTACCTTTTCTTTCCTCTCTCTTTTTTCCAAAATCTGTCTGCTGTTTCTCTCTTCTCTCTTCTCTTTTCTCCCCTACCTTTCTCAATCATCTCAACTCCTCGTCTGCTCACTCAGTCTCTCTTCTGCTTCTCAATCTTCTCATGTCCCTGTTTCCGCTTTTTTCGCTTTTTGTCCTTTTCTCCTCTCTCAGTTTCATTCTTGTTTTCCGTCTCTCTCGCCCCCCCTCTCTGACTGTTGCACTCCACACTCTCTCCTCGTCTCTCGTCTCGCGCCCCCCATGCACTTGGCTCTGTTTCTTCTCGCTGCTTTCTTCTGTTTCTCCCATTCTCTCCTCCTCTTTTTCTCTCTTCGGTTCACCCATCAGTCCCCCCATCCTCCTCTCACCTCTACTCAATTTCTTTCTTTTCCGCGTCTGTTCTAATTTTCTCCCTTCAAATGTCTCCCGCCCGTCTTCTTCTGTTTCCAAATCTTCTTTCCGCCCTCTCTCCTCTCCTCACACTCGCTCATCATCTTCTCTCTCTCTCTCTCCTCAAATCATCAAACCTTCTCCTCTTCCGCCCCCCCCTCCTCTTCTCCTCCTCTCTCTCTCTCTCCGCTCCATCCCTACAACCTCTCTCTCTCAGTACGTTTCCGTCTACTCGCTCCCGACATCTAATGCCATAACAACCCCCTTTTGTGCGGTATGCGTCTCTTCAAGCAAAGTCTCTCTCCTCTCACCCCTTCGTCTCTCTTCTCGTCTCCTCATTCCTCTCCTCGGTCTCTCTCAAATGCGGTCTCTCTCTCTCTCTCTCCTAGCCTCTCCCTCACTCTCACATCTCCAACTCCTCTCTCTTATGCGTCTCTCATCCTCTCATTGTTATGCTTCTCCTCTCTCCTCTCTCTCCCCTCTCTCTCTCTCCTCTCCTCTCTCGTCTCTCCTTCTCTCTCTCTCTCTCTCCTTCTCTCCTCCTCCCCCGCTCCTTCTCTCTCTTCCATGCGTCTCTCTCTCTCTCTCTGCTCTCCTCTCCCATCCTCTCTCTCTCTCTCTCCTCCCTCTGCTCTCTCCTCCTCCTCCCTCTCTCCCCTCTCATCTCTCCTCTCTCTCCTCTCTCTCTCTCTCTCCTCATGGCGTCTCTCGTCTTCGTCTCTCTCTGTCTGACTCAGTCCGTCTCTGTCTCCGTCCGTCTCTCCTCGCACTCCCGACATGCGTCTGTCCTGTCCCCGCTACGCCTCCTCGTCTCTCCCTCTCTCCTCTCCTCTCCTCGGTGCGGCTGTTATCTCTCGCTCTCGCTCTCTCTCCTCTCTCTCTCATTCTCTCCTCCCCTCCCTCTCTCTCCTCCCCTCTCTCTTCCTCACTCGCTCTCTCTCGCCGCATCTCCTCCCCTCTCATCTCTCCCTCTCTGCTCTCCCGTCGTTCCAAGATCTTAATGCTCTCTCTCTCTCCTCTCTCTCCTCTCTCCTCCTCTCCCTTCCTCCTCCTCTTCTGTTATGGCGTCTCTCCCGCTACATCTCTCCCTCTCCTCTCTCTCTTCACTCTCTCTACGTCTCTCTCTCGCTCCCCCTGTTATGGATGGGGCCATGGCCTCTTCTCTCTCCTCTTCTCCCTCATCACCTCTCTTCCTCTCTCCTCTCCTCTCGCTGCCTCTCGGTGGGTCTCGCTGTCGTCTATATGGCGTCTCTCTCTCCTCTCTCCTCTCTCTTCATCTCTCTCTCTCTCTCTCTCCTCCCTCTCTC
>JADBJO010004151.1:0-12500 GCA_016801955.1 Conus betulinus | reverse complement strand
TATTATTGTTGTTGTCATTGTTGTTATTGCTGCTGTTGTTGTTGTTATGATTCTTGTTGTTGTTGTTGTTGTTGTTCTTCTTCTTCTTCTTTCTTCTTCTTCTTCTTCTTCTTCTTCTTCTTCTCCTCCTCCTCCTCCTCCTCCTTCTTCTTCTTCTTTTTCTCCTCTTTTTCTTTATTTCCCACTTTCTTTCTGTCTTTCTTCCGTTCCTGTGTTTTGGCACTTTTTTTTTTTAAGGCAGCACACCCATTTGCTTCCTTAAAGCTTTTGTTTGAAGAACTGAAAAGCAACCTTCTCTTACTGTCATGCACCTGTGAGTATGCCACTATGAGAAAGTTGCCTTTCTGTTCTTCACGCAGAGGAGTACGTGAGATTAAATGTTGAAACTGCTTGCGTTCTTTCTTTCCTTCTTTCTTTCTGCCCTTCTGACTTCCTCCCTCCCTCCTTTCCCCCCTTTCTTCCTTCCTTTATTCCTTCCTGCCTTCCTTCCTTCCTTCCTTGCTCCCTGTCTTTCTTTCTTTCTCTCATCCTTTCTTCGTTCTTTCTTTCTTTCTTTCTGTCTTTTTAATTTTACTTCCGGACGTTTGTTAATGTTGTTTGTTACAAACATAATTCTATGTCTACAGTACCGTCATTCTGTACAACCACCCCCCATTGCTTTCCCCATGGCGGAATGATTAAAAAAAAACAAACAAACGGGGGGGAGGGGGGGGATAAAAGAAAAGAAAAAAAAAGCATCCGAATGTGCTCATAACATCCGTCTTCTTCGTATTAAAAAACACAACTGAACAATAGTCACTATTTCTTCTTTCAGTCTGAAAGAAATCCCTAACAATGAAAGATGACGATTATGCAGTGAGTAGAAGTACGCATGTTGAAATTAGTGAATGATTAATTGATATTAATAATGACAGCAGCGGCAGCCGTAGTAACAATAGTAGTTATCGTCGTCGACGTGTCGTCGTCGTCGTAGTAGTAGTAGTAGTAGTAGCAGCAGCAGCAACGGCAGCAGGCAGTAGTAGTAGTAGTAGTAGTAGTAGTAGCTGTAGTAGTAGTAGACGTGGTAGCATTAGTAGTGCAGTTGCAGCAGTAGAAGCAAAAGTGAAATTAATAATGAGGTAGATTACAAAAGTATATATGTTTACAAGTTCGCAACAAAGTGCATTACAGTTCCCAGAACTGAAATCTCTTACAAACCTCGGTTTATACTGCCTTTGGCTATCTGGAAGTATTGTGTGTGTGTGTGTGTGTGTGTGTGTGTGTGTGTGTGTGTGTGTGTGTGTGTGTGTGTGTGTGTGTGTGTGTGTGTGTGTGTGTGTGTGTGTGTGTGTGTGTGTGTATGCGTGCGTGCGTGCGCGCGCGCGTGTGTGTATGTGCGTGTGTGTTAGTGTGTGTTGTGTGTGTGTGTGTGTGTGTGTGTGTGTGTGTGTGTGTGTGTGTGTGTGTGTGCATGTGTGTGTGTGTGTGTGTGTGTGTGTGTGTGTGTGTGTGTGTGTGTGTGTGTGTGTGTGTGTGTGATGTCTGTTATTTTTGTCGTCCGCAAGACACGTTTTTCGAAATTCATTTATCTGTTAAGTAAGCATGACCTTACATGTTGTGTATTCTGTTTATGTGCATTAAGGCATCTTAAAACAACGTTTCGGAGCGAAATGGACAGTCCTTCAAACACACACATGTAGAGAACGTAACATGCAAAACACCATGTAGAGAACGTAACATGCAAACACGCATGTAGAGAATGTAACATGCAAACACGCATGTAGAGAATGTAACATGCAAACACACTTGTAGAGAATGTAACATGCAGACTCATATGTAGAGAATGTAACATGAAAACACACATGTAGAGAACGTAATATGCATAAACTTGGTGATTAATTTTGCTTTTACACTACTTGTTTATTGTTTATTGTTTACTGTTCCTTGCCTCACATGCTGCTCAGTTTTGCATTTGTGTTTAATTACCAAAGTGTACAGTCATATGTAATCAGTTTCTTCCGAAACAGTAGGTACATTCAAAACTATATCTTTATACTTTGTTAATCAGCTGGTAAAGGGCATCTCTGGTGCGTTTATGGAAGTGCACAAAATCGAACAGAATTGTTTAATGACACGTAGACACTATCTTGCTTCGCACAAACAAGTCTTGCCAACTCCGCCGCGGAGGTATGTCTCCACCCGCGTACGTTTGTCTGTCTGTCAGCATGTTTACGGGGAAAAAAAAAAAAAATATCGACGACCCGATTTTGAAATCGATTAGTGAAAGTTAGTGAAAGGAGGAGTAAGGTCCATGGGCGAGACCGTGTCACTTTGGGGTTGATCTGTTGATCTGCATCCGGATCCAACAGCGGATCCAGAACCCGAGTCATTTCGCAAAATCACCACTAACTTATTTGGCAGGTATGACTTAAGTGAGTTTAACGTAAAGCTGGAAACATTGAATGTACCCCAAAGGTGAATCCGTAATTATAACTACTGCTACCGCTGTTGCTACTACTACTACTGCTACTACTACTATTGCTGTTGCTGCTATCGAGGCGGCCGTAAAAAAGAAACGGTCTTGTGCTGTTTACATATAGGCCACTCCTTTTATACCCATATTTATCTTTTAAAAGGTGAAAAAGCTCTGCGTTCTGTTTGAAAAAGAAATAAATATTTTCCAAAGTTCGAAGACGGTTTATATTGGTTTGAATATTTGAACTTGAATATATTCGCCTTTAAAGTATATGTACATTGTTTTAGTTATGTAAGCTGAGTGCACACTGCACCCACGGGTTTGAAAAGACGGGCACACGAAATGCCAACGCCGGTCGGCTGGAGACAGAGGGGGTTTTCTCCCTTACCTACCTAACAAACCATGCAGACTAGGCCTAGGATTAAATGGCAACGGCTGTGGACTGAAGGCCGTTCCGATCTGAAAGAAGTTTGAGATCGCCAATTCTGTTCATCAAATTCCAGATTTCGGCGATCCTTGTCTCTGTTCTTCATTGCTCGATGTTGTGACTGGCGATCCAAGATCGTAGAGGGGAGACAACAACAACAACAACAACAACACGCTCTCACATGTTTTGGGAACGGTTGAAAATTCCGCAAAACCTTTAAGTGTAGTCAATTAGTGACTAGTTGACAAACTCGCCTTTGACTAAAGATCAGTCTGTAGTTGGTTGACTTGAATTTGCATTCTCGGTTTGTGAGTCAAGTTTTTTTTGTGTGTGTTGTTTTTTTATTCAGTACCCTGGCTGCCAACATCTGGAGTCAGAAGTCTGGAAGAAGGGATCGATGGAGTGAAGAGAAGGTTGTTTATCTTTAGACTGGAACTATTTCTAACCCCCCTATGTTTTATATGATAAATGTGAGGTTAAAAAAAAGTGCATGTTCCCTGCATATATTCGCCACCGGTTAAACATCGTTTGGGCTTCATCATCGCTCCTGTTAAAAAAAAAAAATGATGATCGACCTTCTTCTGTTGTCAAAATTAGGGAGGGGATGAAGTGGGTAGGTGGAGTGAAGAGGGGGACACCTCGGCTTTTGACTGAAGGCCCAAAAGAAAAAAAACCCACTGTTCAAAATTTGGAATTCCGGATTTTGTGCCCCTCCCCTCCTTCTCTCTCTCGAAACAGATCTTTCAATCTTCAATTAAAAATCAGTCTGTTGTTCTCTGTGATTTCACAGTCGGATGCGCGAACCAGCGGTTACTTTAATTCAGAAACGGAATTTTACCTCCTGGACAACAATTCATAAACAAGTTAATAAATCAGACATCTCCACCGTCGACTTGTATTTTCACGCAGTCTCGAATAGGCGTTCACCTAGTATGAATTTCACAATGAAGTCGAAGTGTGCAAGCTTAACTTTTGAGTATAACCTTAACTGCAAAATGTGCTGAAATATATTTTTTAAATGTTATTTATCAATGGGCAGGCAATATGTAAGTATATATTCTAGTTCATTTCTATAAGTAACTACTCTGCCTCATTTCAATCTGTATATAAAGTACTTATCTGTTGTGTTAGAAAAACATAATCTTATTTATTATATAGATCTAGTTGCAAAGTGAGACGACCGCCGGCTGAGATCTAAACAAATCTTAAATAAATGTTAGCGAACCGCCCAGAGAAACATGGACAAACGAGTCACAAGACAAAACACTACGCATTTCGACCTCTTAGGTCTTCTTCAGGCAAGATACAAACAAATAGGACAATGAAAATTCGCTTAGCTTTGATCGCTTCAGAGTTCAGCGTAAGGAAGGCGTTGAATGTATAGATTGACTAAATGTTGAATAGATTCAACGCCTTCCTTGCGCTGAACTCTTAAGCGATCAAAACTAAGTGAATTTTCATTGTCCTATTTGTTTGTGTCTTGCCTGAAGAAGACCTAAGAGGTCGAAACGCGTAGTGTTTTGTCTTGTGACTCGTTTGTCCACGTTTCTCCGAGCGGTTCGCTAACATTTATTCAAGATTTATTATATAGGTCTAAAATCATATTTATGATTATTACTTACTATTCTTAAAAACAAGAACTATCTCCCCTGAACGCCTCCTTCCTCTCTGCGTTTCATTTTCAAGCCAGCTGCCAAGAAGCTCCTTTCTCGTTTGAAATGCTTTTATCTTTTCAGACTTTGTCCTAAACACCCCTTTCACGCGCTAATTGTTTCTTGACTTACAAGCAATCCCTAAGTTTAACCACAAAACCAGCTTCAAAATGCAATGGTGCGCAGTCGGTATGAATCTATGACGAGGCTGTGCGACATACCTAACGGGGACATTGCCTCCTAAAAATTCACAGCGGTTTTTCGTTTTCTTCAAAAGAAATCGAGCTTGCTCGACATAACGTAGGCTTTTCAGCCTTCAATGGAACGAAACTCTTGGACATCACGTGTCAGTAGGAAGAGTATCGTGGCTTCCTTGTGTGTGTGTGTTGATCTGCCTGTGCAGAGAATGACTATATCCATAGTGTCGCTGTCTGCTCACGGGAACCTGGGTTTCTGAGACGACCGTCAGCCTCTTAGCTCAACGTTTGTCTTACAGTGTTTCATGTTTTACTCAAAACACGTTTCACCCAATCACGTTTTGACCGGTCGCGTTTTGCGTAATGACGTTTCAACCCATCACGTTTCGCCCGATTGCGTTTCATCTAATCCGCAGTTATTCCCACAGGTCTATCACGTTTCACCATGAAATCAGGTATGATCAAACTGAATAAAAATCATTGATGGCATAACACACACACACACACACACACACACACACACACCACAGAGAGAGAGAGAGAGAGAGAGAGAGAGGAGAGAGAGAGAGAGAGAGAGAGAGATCCGAGAGGTAACAGAGACGGGCAGGCCTGACAAAAAAAGGTGAACAGAGATCATGTTCAGCGCCATTCACAACATTAGGCAAATCGCGCTGTCCGACGTCAACTGGCATTGAAAACATACAGGTGAACAACAAAGACAGCTTCAAGAACCTGCTCTCTGATTCAGCCTCTTTCTGTCTACAATCCCTCTCATCCTCGACACGAACAAGTCAAACCTGCTGGAGGTCACGATGAATAGCTTTTATTCTCATGCTCCGGTACCTGTTTTTTTTTTCCCACGCACCACAAACACTTTTGGGTAAAAGCGGGTGTCAGTGTAGGGGTGAAAGATGACACTTGAGATTTGTAGAGCTCCGGGGAAGGGGACGCTCGCAATTACGCATTAGAACCAAAAACTGGGGAAAATGTTACTGGGCAAAAACGTGATGCACCCGTCCCTTTGCCTGAGCGGAGGAATACAATGAAATGACGCAGGTTAGAAGGCCAATTACTTGCTTGCAGTTCAGCTGTATCTGAAAACGTCACCGTTTACCAAGAGCGGGCCACTAGCCCTAATCGCCGATCACAACCACAGAATCGACGTCTTCAAACTGTCTTGGGGACAGAGCAAACGGCAGAGCAAACACTTCTTCACAGTTCAATTGTGTCCCACACAATGGCACAACAGCACGCGATAAGGGCGGTGGGGGAGTGGGGGGGGGGGGGGGTGGGGGTGGGGGGGAGACTCCATATGACTCCAACAAAAGCAAGTCACCAAAAACTAACTCTGTCGACAAATTTGACCTCCTCCCTCTTCTTCCTCAAACTTCCCATCACTGATCGGCTCTCCAACATCTCCGACTAAGACAAGAGAATGGGGAAGAGGGGGGACACAGCCGCTTTCAGCTCCAGTATGTTGACTCGCTCTCGTAGAGGTTGCGCCTGGCCAAGAGAGCATGGGACAAAGACGGCCAGGTCCTGTGGAACTGGCCAAGACAACGCTTGCCTGCTCTCTTGTCCTCCTCTCCCCCCCCCCCCCCCCCCCTCCTCCCCCTCCCCTTTGCCAGAAGCTCAACCAGCGTCAGTGGATGGAGGGCGAGAAGTGAGAGAAAGGGCGAAGGGCGAAGGGAGGAGGAGGAGGAGGAGGGGGGGGGGGGGGAGGGGGTGGAGAAAGGACGGCGGGGGACTGGGAGGCAGGGAGGCGGGGCTTTGGAGAAATGGCCAGGAAGCGCCCACAGCCAGGAGCAGAAAATCGATAAAGGCGTTTCGATCCAGAAAGCGAGCCCTGGTTGGCGGGAACGGAGGGGTGAGAAGAGGGAGGAAGGGAGCGAGGAGGGGTGGGAGGGGGGTGGTGAAGATGAGTGATCTTTTCTCTCTTGTTCTTTTTCTTTTTCGCCTTTAGAGGATGGGAGGAACGATGGTGTGGAGAGGGCGGGGAGGAGGGGGGGGGGGTGGTAGGGGGGAGGAAGGGGGTTAGGATGGGGGTAATGTCTTGGAAGCGGAAGGCGGACTGACTGGTTGAGCAGTGCTGGGTTGGAGCCAGGATGAGCCAAGGTTTTGTCCGTGATGGTCTGTCTTCTTCTCCTTCTGCTGCTTCTTCTTGTTCTTGTTCTTGCTCTCCTTGTTCTTGATCTTCTTGTTCTTGTTCTTGTTCTAGCTGTCGTTGTTGTTGTTGTTGTTGTTGTTGTTGTTCTTCTTCTTCTTCTTCTTCTTCTTCTCTCGTGTATTTTAAAGGGTTTTGTGAAAGAATGACTTGAGGGTTGACTTCAACACGGTGACAGCCCTGGTATGACCCTTAAATCTCTCTCTGTCTCTGTCTCTGTCTGTCTGTCTCTCTCTCTCTCTCTCTCTCTCTCTCTCTCTCTCTCTCTCTCTCTCTCTCTCCTCTCTCTCTCTCTCTCTACGCAACAGTGCGCGCGCGCGTGTTTGTGTGTGTATGAGAAATGTAAATTTATATATGTGCATAATGCAAAAGTTTGGAAATGCAGGGTGCCATAAACTCACACACACACGCGCGCGCGCGCTTGCGCGCACACACACATATGCACACACATACACACACACACGCACACACACTCAGAAACAGAGACAGAGAGAGACAGAGACACCCGCCCTCCACACCATCGTTCCTCCCATCCTCTAAAGGCGAAGAAGAAAAAAAGACAAGAGAGGATTAGTTTGAACTTAGAATCAAAGGATGAATTAGTTAAATATTCGTGCCGGAACAGAGTATTACTGCATTGTGACGTTGTGAAAGCGCACGGGTCTCTGGCTACAAATTGTCCGCGAAATGTATACTTATAAGCCATCTTGGTTGTGTGAGCGAGGCGTTTATGTTGAGTGAGACCTTTTTGTTGTGTGAGACTGTCTTGTTGAGTGAGACCGTCTTGTTGAGCGAGACTGTCTTGTTTTCTATGGCAGATATTGTTGCTACCCAAAAGTGATTTGTGTATGATGTAGTGTAGTAACAAACACGAGTCGCCACGTGTTCATTGACACATAAATGACACGTTGGGCTGGTACTCCCATCTTGTCAGATCATTCGTTTGTGCTTTTTTTTTTTTTTAGTTTGCTTACCTATTCATTTACTTATCTATTCATTTATTATCTGTGTGTGTGTGTGTGTGTGTGTGGGGGGGGGGGGGGGGGGGGCGAAAAGGGGTCTTCCATTTTCCTGTTTTATTCCATATTCCTCTCTCTCTCTCTCTCTCTCTCATCTCTCTCTCTCTCTCTCTCTCTCTCTGTGTTTTTACCCTCTTTTTTTGCTTCACTTTTTTTTGGCTTTTCTTGCTCTCTCACTCACCATGTTCGGTTTACTGATTGACGTTCGTGTGCGGATTTTAATAATTAATGTTGACAATTGATACCATGCTCCTGGGTTGATTTGTAGACCTAATGTTTAGTATGCTAACACTTTCCACCAACCATTCTAGATAGTAGAGATCAGCAGGTGTTTGCAGTCGTGATCGTGTTCAACAGACTATCTTGGTGTTGTAAGTGTCATCCTGTTGTTCACCAGACTATCTTGGTGTTGCAAGTGTCATCCTGTTGTTCAACAGACTATCTTGGTGTTGCAAGTGTCATCCTGTTGTCACCAGACTATCTTGGTGTTGCAAGTGTCGTCCTGTTGTTCAACAGACTATCTTGGTGTTGCAAGTGTCATCCTGTTGTTCACCAGACTATCTTGGTGTTGCAAGTGTTATCCTGTTGTGCAACAGACTATCTTGGTGTTGCAAGTGTCTTCCTGTTGTTCACCAGAATATCTTGGTGTTGCAAGCGTTATTCTATTGTTAAACAGACTATCTTGGTGTTGCAAGTGTTATCCTGATGTTCAACAGACTATCTTGGTGTTGCAAGTGTCATCCTGTTGTTCACCAGACTATCTTGCTGTTGAAAGTGTTTATCCTGTTGTTCACCGGACTATCTTGCTGTTGCAAGTGTTATCCTGTTGTTCAACAGACTATCTTGGTGTTGCAAGTGTTATCCTGTTGTTCACCAGACTATCTTGGTGTTGCAAGTGTTCCTGTTGTTTAAACAGACTATCTTGGTGTTGCAAGTGTCATCCTGTTGTTAAACAGACTATCTTGGTGTTGCAAGTGTCATCCTCTTGTTCAACAGACTATCTTGGTGTTGCAAGTGTCTTCCTGTTGTTCACCAGAATATCTTGGTGTTGCAAGTGTCATCCTGTTGTTGACCAGACTATCTTGGTGTTGCAAGTGTGATCCTGTTGTTCACCAGACTATCTTGGTGTTGCAAGTGTCATCCTGTTGTTCAACAGATTCTCTAGGTATCTGCTGTCGTCATCTTTCATTGATCAAACAATCAAAGCGTTTTCACTCGTTATGCCATTGTTTAACAAACAGTGTGTGAGTCTGCATTAACACCTTGCTGCTGAAAAGACAGGCTAGGTGTGTGCAGTCTTCATCCTACTGTTCAATAGACTATCTAGGTGTTTGCAGTCGTCATTTAATCTTTCAGCAAACGATCTAGGTGTTTGCAGTTGTCATCTTATTATTCAGCAAACTATATCGGTGTTTGCAGTCGTCATTTAATCTTTCAGCAAACTATCTAGGTGTTTTGCAGTTGTCACCTTATCGTTCAACAGACTATCTAGGTGTTTGCAGTTGTCATCTTATCATTCAGCAGACTATCTAGGTGTTTCCAGTTGTCACCTTATCGTTCAACAGACTATCTAGGTGTTTGCAGTTGTCACCTTATCATTCAGCAGACTATCTAGGTGTTTGCTGTTGTCACCTTATCGTTCAACAGACTATCTAGGTGTTTGCAGTTTGTCATCCTATCGTTCAACAGAATATCTAGGTGTTTGCAGTTGTCATCTTATCGTTCAACAGACTATGTATAGGTTGTTAGAGGATGTGTAGAACGATTAATACATCATGTGGCAGCACGGCAGATTTCATACGGATACTCTGATGACAGTAGTTTCAGCCAGTGTGCTGAACGGATCTATACGGGATCTATACCTGTCTGTGCTGATTGTGGTCCCCGTGGGGATGCCGGGGCTCTTTCAGAACAAATAGATCCCCCGCCTTCTGCAAGTTCCGTGCTGGCAACTTCCTTTCTTCTTTCACTCTTTTTGACACTGCTTTTCCTTTCTTTCTTACTTTCTTTCTTTCTAACTTCCTTCCTACCTTTCTGCCTTTCTTTCTTTCTTTCTTTTTTCTTTCTGTCTTTTTTTTTCCCCTCTTTCTTTCTATCTTTCTTCCATTTTCGTTTGTTTTTTCTGCCTTTCTTTCTTTCTTGCTTGCCTGCCTGTCTTTCTTTCTTCCCTTTTCTTTCTTTCTTTCTTCTTTCTTTCTTTCTTTCTTTCTTCCTTTCTGCCTTTCTTCCTTCCTTTCTTTCTTTTGTCCTTCCTTTTCTTCGTTATTTCTTTCTGTCTTTCTTTCCTTTTTTCTTTCTTTCTTTCTTTCCTCCTTCATTCCTCTCTTCCCTCCTTTCCTCTTCTCTTTCTTTCTTCTTTACTGTTCTTTCTGTCCATGTGGAGCATTCTCCTGTCTCTGTTTCGGAAATTCTTTTACACTCTTTTCTCTGGCCACAATCTATGACATAGTTAGGATTTGTTTGTTTGTTTGTTTGTTTTTAGATCTGACGACCAAGTAATGAAGACTGTTCAATGTGGATACTAGCTGCCCATTTGCCACTGAGGCCTTTTCATGTTTGAAAAAAAAAATTTGAATGTTTTCCTTAGATTTTTGTTCCTTCTGTCTGGGATCAAGAGAATATGCAAAAACGGCGGACGTTCTCAGAACGGCCCAGTCCTACGCGCTGGAAGTCTGTCGAGGGCCTAACTACAATGCCATTTATCATATTTTTTGTTTGCTGCTTCTTCAGAAACTAACCCTTTCTTAGGGAGTGACTTTTTTTTCAGGATGTGACGATTTTCCAGAATGTCACCTTTTTCAAGACATGACCTTATTTCCCATAGGAGTTCGACAGCCAGGAAAAGGCCAAGTGTAAGCGGACAGGCTACGAGAATTAAGAAAATAATAATGAACGAACGAACACACACACACACACACACACACACACACACACACACACACACACACACACACACACACACACACACGCACACACACACACACACACACACACACATGTACCGTCGGTCATTTTCAACACCTAAAGCTACGTAAGAACGTATTACTTGACCATCCGCCAACACATACATCCCCCCCCCCCCCCCCCCTCCCACCCCCCTCCCACTCGTTCCTTTTCTGTCATGGGCGGCGCCTGCACTGGACTCACGGCTCCCATCCCCCCCCCCCCCCCCCCCCACCCCCTTCCACTTCCCAGCTACAAAGACTCTCGCACTGATTCCCAGCAATCATCAAGGATCAAAGATTCCTATCTGGGCGGCATCGGTTCCAATTTGGGGCCGGTTCCCAAACAGGTGGGCAGGTTGTTAGCTGCGCCGGTGGTGGTAACTCGCGCACGCGAGAGTGACAGGGCCAAGGGAGCTCATCCCCCATGCAGTGTCCAAACATCCCTTCCGCGGTTAATCTAGAGGTCGGTGAAAGATTGATCAAGCGCAGTGCTGACCTCCTTCCAAGAGCTCGTGGCTTCGTGTTCCCCACCAGGGAAGCGACGGGGAGAGAGGCCTAAGGTGGGATCAACGAAATGCACCTGCGCTTCTCTTCTTTCTTCCCTCTGAGCCTCTGTGATCTCCCCCTCCTACCTCCTGGCACACCTGTCCTCACCCCCCACTTTTCCGTCCCCACCTCTTGTGCGTTATGGAGTGAGCGGTGGCTTATTGGATAGGGCGTTTGCCACGGAAACGAGAAAATCCGAGAGCAGTGGATCGACTCTAGCATGTGGAGAGGGGGAGTGGTGAAGTGAGATGAACTGTGGGGCGGGGGAGGGGAGGGGAGGGGAGCGAGGCGAGTTCCGTTTAATATCGTTGAAAAAAGAAAATGCAATTTAAAGGTGATACTTCAACGCAAAATGTATTTTAACTTCTTTTGACATAAAAATCATTGAGACAGTTTAGGTGAGAGCAATGACAACACTAGCGACTTGCCGCAGAACGCTTTAAGTATTCTGCATATTCGAAGCATAAGACAAGCCTTTCCGGGTTTTTGTTTTGTTGTTAGAAAAAAATTCAAGTTAGTTCATGTAGTAGAACATAAACGGAAATTAAAGAGCAAAGGAAAGAAATAAGACAATGGTAGAGAAAAAAAAAGCAGATCTGTCACACATAATGATAGTACCATTTAACATGTTGAAGATAAAAACTAGAACATCTTTACTTTTTAAAGTGAGATGAAGCACGTGACGCAAGTCAAGTATATCATGATAGTTTAGATTTTTTTTTTTTTTTTTTTTAGGTCGTGTACAATGGGGGCTGTTTGGGGCGACATAACAGTTCTAACGAGCCATAATCATATCTGTACTAATATAATGTACAATGTCAGAACCATTCATAATTCAACCTAGGTCTGCTAGCATTGACTTGTATGCAGACCATTTGGAAAGAAAATTGTTTTATACCTGTATTCTAACTTATTGAGAATCTTTTTAGTCTGTGTGATTGTTGTTCTGTTTTACACTGAGCAGCTAGGTGTTGCAATGACTGCAAGAAATATTCAATTATAAGCAAGACTTGCTTTTATGTCTTAGTTTGAAGAAATAGGGGGGAAGATAAACATTCATAACTGCAGTGGTAGATAATTCTAGCAAACTAACAG
>JADBJO010004150.1:304901-306555 GCA_016801955.1 Conus betulinus | reverse complement strand
AGACTGATAGGTAACAACGAAAGATTGCACATGTCCACGAGCAATGAATTGTCACACACACACACACACACACACACACACACACACACACACACACACACACACACACGCTGCACGCACGCACGCACACACGCACGCACACACACACACGTGCACGCGCACACACAACACAAACACACGCACACACACACAACCAAACACACACACACACACACACACACACACACACACACACACACACACACACACACACACACACATACTAAAATACACACACGCGCGCGCGCGCGCGTGTGTGCACACACACACACACACACACACACACACACACACACACACACACACACACACATGCACACACACACACACACACACACACACAACACACACACACACACACGCACACACATGCACACATGCACGCATGCACTCATGCAAGCATGCACGCACGCAGACACGCACACTCGCACACTTGAACGCACTCACGCACGCGTACACACACACACACACAGACACACACACACACACCACACACACCACACACACACACACACACAAAACACACACACGCACGCACGCACGCACTGACACACACACACAGAGACAACGCACGCGCGCACGCGCACACACACACACACACACACACACACACACACACACACACACACACACACACACACACACACACTCATACACACGCGCGCGCGCGCGTGTGTATGCACTCACACACACACATACAACACACACACACACATCCTACATAGTGTGTATGAAACACAGTATTGATTGCTGTACTCCTCCGTGGTGCCGTCTCATACTTTGTGCAAGCAGCAGCAGTACCAGTTCAGTTCAGTGTAGCCGATCTCCCGATCCAGCCTCTGTGGCCTTCTCCTTCCACTTGCTCCTGTCCAACATAGCTGCCTTGATCCCTCGATGTTTTCGAGGCCAGTGTCCCCTTTTAAGAAGATCAATGAAGTCTGTTGTCTTCCTTCCTTTGCTCGGTCTTCCCCCCGGTTGGCTGCCACAGTATAAGTTGTGAAGCAACCTCCTCTGGATGTCGCATACAGTGACCGGCTAGGCAAAGCCTCCGAGTTCTTATCTTGTCACTAACTTTAGGGAGGTGTCCACATAGCTCATCGTTAGTCATGTGCTGCTTCCAAGAGACATTTAATGCCATCCTCAACATGCACTACAAAAAGTGAGGCAAATCATGCCACAATCATTGTACACAAGAACGAAACTGGATGTCGGGTGTTTACATTGCTCGTTGCACGACTGCAGATTTGACAATGTATGTATTATACCATCAGCTACGAGCGAACGTCTTCCACATCATACTTAAGCAACGTTTGTCTGATGCTAGTGGGGCTGACTATTGAAAGACGGGCTCTTCTCTTCTTCGGGTTGAGCAGCCACAATCAATTTGCTGATTTTTTTCTCTCTTTTTTTTTTGCTGTTCATTGAAAGGCATTTTATTCAATATGTTTGTATAACAGTAACTTTGAATATTGTAGAGGGTTTAGTGTTGAATGTATGTCTAGACTTTTTATGTGGAGACAGACGAAAGGATGGTTACACATGATAATAAAATCTGCAGTATGTTTCAAATGATCCTTTCAATTCCTTTTGGAAGAAACAGAATTCAAAATATTTG
>JADBJO010004150.1:284901-294901 GCA_016801955.1 Conus betulinus | reverse complement strand
GATGATGATGACGAATTTACAAATACAGTCTAGCTGACAAGGGCTTTTATGGAGTGTTTTATTTTTGGGGTGGCTGATGGGAGAAGTATTTGATAATAAGTCACACGTGCTACCAAAATGCCCATTACTTTGAACGGACAAGGAGAGAAGTGTGCCCAACAGAGACAGCTCTGATGACTAAGCTCTACGGTAGTCTACAAGAGCTGGAGTAAACGGCACTATTCATCTTAATGGCCGACCTGACTGAGTAGACCCGGGCGTACACAAAGAAGATAATAAATCACATTGAATACATGGATATGTTCACCAGTAAGACAAGAAGCTAGGATGACAAATGTGGTTTTCTGAGTTTTGTACGTAAGAAACATAAGCTTCAGTAGATATTCACTATCAGTGACTGATGAAATTCCTAGGGGAATGATTTATTGATGTGGAATGTTATCTAACTAATAATATTTTGATGTGGAATGTGTAAATATGTTTGGTAATGTGCTGTGGCAGGATTTGTTATGAACAATTGTTTTAGTCACGAATGTCCGTACAGTACTTGTGTTACGGATGGTGTGCGGTGCGTGTTTTTGCTGTCTGACTCCCGTTCTCAAAAGTTTGGATGCGTGTAATAATTAGTCCTTACACGCACCCACACCATACGCACATGGATAGCCAGGCAACACACGAGTTAATTTTTTTTTCTTTATAAATACTGCTGCCTGAACCATCAAAATATACATTCATGTGAACTGGTACAAATCAACATATGTCACTACATAGCATATAGATCAAGCTATCAATACATAGGAACTTCAATTATCAGATATCAGCGTTTATATTACATATCTTGATATCACTCACAGATCTCGCCGGCGCCGTCCACAGTGTCTCACATATACAGTCAACACACTCGGTTCCACAGTACTCAAGCCACAGTCTACAACACTAAAAGAAGGCAAGGAAGGATAACCAAGGTCCCCACACAATAAGCACGGCTGTTCATAAACACAAGCGATGAAGAAGAAACATGTTCTCCACACAGCAAGCACAATAAATTACCTCGAACTATCAGAAGAAGAACCGCAGATTCACATTCACAAAGCACATTAATCCATAGCAGAAGAACCGCAGATTCACATTCACAAAGCACATTTAATCCATAGCAGAAGAACCGCAGATCCACAATGCAAAGCAATCCACAGAAGAAGAACTGCAGATTCACACAAGCACAGTAAACCATTGAATCCCCGGCGAACACGATTTCAGCAAAGTTCCATAGAACACAATAAACTTCGATTCGACGTGTAGTTGATCTAAAACAACAATTAACTAACTTCTCCATGTATTGATATTACAATGTTCACATCAATAAACCCAGCCCACCGACACACATGAGGTGGTGCAATTAGCGCACGTAAATTTTCTTGCAGGAGTTTTTAAGTCTTTCTCTCGGCGACACAGCCTTCACAACAATTTTATAACAAATCAGTTTCCTGGTACATATTTCACTGGTACCGTCATCCAAAGTATCGCACATACACATTGAACATCGACGCACTACTGACTTAAAAGTCAGCCTCTCCACATAGTATCACTACGGAGAAAACGACGATTTAAACAAAATAAAATAAGCTGGACACCAAAGCCTCAGCCGTTAGTTCTTGCTCTCTCTTCTCGTCAATATTATTATTTTCGTCATGTAGATACCTATGTCATTTTAAGTTGACGTCATACTTTACGGTGACGTCACAACTTGTACTGAAATAAGACTGCCTACCACACACTACTGTCTGTCTGTCCGTCTGTCTGTCTGTCTCTCTCTCTCTCTCTCTCTCTCTCTCTCTCTCTCTCTCTCTCTCTCTCTCTCTCTCTCTCTCTCACTCTGGGAATTGCACGATGTGAGATTGCGCGATGTTAGAGCAGAATATTTTACAGCAGACTTGTTCCGAGAGGTGTCCCACCTGACATAATCTTTACATTTCTTAAAGAAATCGACTTTTTGCATCTTATCAAACAATTACATATGATTGATCTTAAACGAAATGTCCGGTGCGCTTTCAGAAATGTGCTTTAAAGGGTTGTATGAGTGAGTTTGTTTTTTTTTTTCTAAAGCAACTTGTGAGTTGACTTCAACGTGGTGACAGCCCTGATATGGCCCTTTGCTATCGGCTGAGCGATAAGCAACATTACCTGACCTTACCTTCCTGTCTGTCTGTCTGTCTGTCTGTCTGTCCGTCTGTTGGTCTGAGTGCCTGTGTGTCTGTCTGTCTGTCTGTCTGCCTCTCTCTCTCTCTCTCTCTCTCTCTCTCTCTCTCTCTCTCTCTCTCTCTCTCTCTCTCTCTCTCTCTCTCTCTCTCTTCATGTCAAGAACTCTGCCCAGCTTCCTGGTCATTTGTCATGTGTTGGTAATAAAACGAATACGATGACAACAAAACACCAATGTCTTGTGCAAGCTATAGAAATAATGGAAAATACTGAAGTCTTGTTTATCCTTGTGTGCCTTGTCCCCCATCCACTGCCTCCCCCCACCCTGCTAGTCATGGAAAGTGAAAACTTATACACATTTATTGAACAAATAGGCTTTGACTGGTTTATCACCTTAGGATGGTCAGTCTCTCGGACACTGGGTTCGTATTGCGGAGGCTTTGTGAGGATGCAAGAGTCATACTGCTGCTGCTGTTGCTGCTGTTGCTGCTGCTGCTGCTGTCGTTGTTAAAAACAGTGGAATAATCAGTGTTCAATCAATACAAGGAAAAGGCCATGGCCGGACTATGACAGACATATCCGATGAGCCAGACCCTCTAAACGGAGGTCATCAGTATCATAAATGTGGGCAAATTCTCATTTATATTTTTGAGATGTTCCATGTCTCTAGACTTCAGAAATATATGACAACAATTTTTGGGGGGACGCATATTTCCTTGTGTTTTCACACGGCATTTAGGGCCCCATCACTTCCACAGAAATCTGAGTGCAGGCACTAATCCATTTGTATCAAAGCAGTTAAATCAGTCAAATTGCATGACATATTAAAAAGACGTGCACAGTAGACACCATGGTGCTTCTAGGGGACGAAATTAATTTCAAAATTCACCATATAAATCACACTTCATTATCAGGTATCAGACTCATCATTTCGCCCCTTTCACTGAAATTGAGCTCAGTTTGAGCGAGTGACTCGGTCCGTAACAAGCACACATCCATTAACACATAGAAATGCTTTCCCCGCCTTTCTGCTCTCTTTCCAGGACAAACAGATCACGTATTATCATTTCCGCCAGCCAGGTTCACTGCCATATCGACAATGCCTTCATTACATGGCTGGTTTTCACAGTCTTTCACTCTACAATGTCAGTGCATTTAAGGCCGTTCAGAAAGCAGACACATTTTTTTCCATGGTGCATTCTTTGGGACAGGTGCAAGGCAGCAGGTTCTAGAACAGCATCTGGTGCTGGTTGACGCTCATCTAATCCACTGAAAGAATATCTTTGCCATCCTCAGTTTCAATTCTCCACCCACTGTTTACAGGATCGGGAGCCTGTGGATCGTTTCCCAGACACCATCTCCACAGCCCAGCTTGGTAGTTTGCTGTCTGGGCATGCTTCAGCAGGCAGTCCTGGTAGGGAGGCAGCTGATGAGATTCAGTATCTCAATTCTTTGCATACAAACAGCTGGTACCTGGGCTCATTCACTCCAGCAGTTGGTGTTTTGGGGCATACAGCTGGCAAGTGAATGACTCCAATTCCTCGAAGAGTTCAGGTGACAAGTCCCCAGTCATTTCCAAGATCAGAAATGCCTGCTGAATGTCCTGGTTGGAACTCAAAAATCTTCAGAGCTGACAGGTTTCCTTTTCCGCCAAAACTGCAGACAGAATCACAACCAGTGTGTACATGCATTCCAGGAAGGGCAGTGCAAACAGAAGGTTCAAGAGAAGGTGCAACTTTCCCAACGTCTATCAGTTGCGTACAGGTGACCGTTCCACTCTTCTGGTACAGCGGTGTTTTGATAGCACAACAGAAAGCTATGTTCAAGGCTAGAACGTCTGTGTCACAGGAACTGATCACAACAGCCTAATAGCCATCTTCAGCAGCGTGAGAGGCATGAAGAGGAAGACAGCTATCGGCTTCTCCATGGGCACACTGGAGCTCAGGCACCTCACGACACGTGACTGCTGAGAGACGGAAGCACTTCTCCTCACAGGTGACAAAGACAACTTTATGAAGGTGATCAAGTCTTTCACAATACTTTCTGCCCCTCCACTCTTGGACCAGAAACTTGATCAAACTAACCTTGTTGCTCTCTTGAGCCAGGCGTTTACGCTTCTGATTAATCCTCTGACCAGGTGCAATGTTCTGCACCTGCAGTCCAGCTGTTGCACCCCTGTTTATTCTTACTATGTACTTGATGGAAAGAATTCAGTAGGTGTCTAAACGATGTCCAGCCTTTCTCTTTTGAAAGCAGAATAAGTAGTTTTCTCCTTTCGAGTTTGGATCCTCGTGATCCTCAGCAACAGCCTTTGATGCGGCAGTGACAGTTGCGATATTCATCAACTCAAGGTTGCATTCAAAAGGGTTAGTCCAGTTACCAAGGGTTTCCTTAACAAACGTGACCAATTCCTCATCATCTTTGAAGCTTGGATTTCTGCAGATCACGGTGATCACTTCCACGCCTGTTATGCTGAACTATATTGTGACGTTCAGTCAGAAAGCCGCTCCTGTGCTCAGCTGTGTGGTAGTACTTAAGGACAGCTCCAGGTTTCAGACTAAACCTAGTTGTTCCTCCAGTTGTCTGGGTGTCTTTGTTCACAGTCACTTCAGTCGTTTGGTCAACTGGTATGCGGTCAAAAGGAATGGATTCTGTGAGCTAAACAGCAATGTTGCCCTCTTTGAATGTCTGGCGTACTTACGGGTGAGTAGGTGAGAGATTGGTCATTTGACATAGTAGTAAGTAGGAAGGTACTCTGCGTAGTTAGCTTGTCATGGGCCAAACAGCATGGGATCATCAGGCGAATGGCGTGCAGATGCAGGTCCCAGTCCCCCTCACGGGAGGATCGAAGCAGTCTTAACAGAATATCTTGGACGATGTCTACATAGGCCATACAGAAGGCAGACAGGTCCCTGTTGTTGTGACGTAAGTGATTCAGAAAGTCAGCCCACAAGTGGAATACATCTGTCGACACAGGGTGCTCCAGGAGCGACTCAGATGCAGCTTGACTGACATCACCTTGGAAAGTGTCTACTAGGCTTTGGAGTTTATTCACGGAGTGCCGCATATCAGGACGGTTGTCTCTAATGGAGGAAGCACTGCCAATGATGTGGAGAAGAACTTCCAGCACACACTTGTGCACTCTGACTCCTCTCTTGTATGATCTGCCTTCAAACACCCCTGGCTACAGACCCTCCAACCAAGATCCCTGATTCAATGCATAGATCACTCTGGCCTGCATCTTGAAAGCGTTTCCCAATAATAGCCAGCACAATCATGATGGAGTGAAAGTTCCAAGTCGCAAGAGCAGATACCTGTATTTTGTGCTCTCTTTCCTTGCATACAGTCTCGGATGACTTTGCGTATATGGCTGCCTCTTTTAGAGACACAAATACTTTATCAGAGCCTAAATAGTGTCATTGTATAAACTGATACGATATGATCTATATGCTCTCTCATTACTCAACTTCTTGTTTACAAATGGTAAAGGTCCCATCACTGCAATACCCATACATAGCTCCAGCAACGTATCGAATCCAGATATAGATCATATATTGCTGGGTAACTATTACTTCTGAAAAGAGTAACATTTTCATGCGACAAAGTATGAACTGGGTTGAATGAAGCCAGCTTCCAGTGGCTGGATTTTAAGATTTTACTTATTATAGACTCCTGTACATCTGTAAATACGAAATTTATGTTCAAAGAGTGTTGTGTTCAAAGAAGTTTGTTTGTTTGTTTTTTTTTTTTTTTTTTTTTTTTTTTATTCTGTCAAATTATTCAGATCATTGCCCCCCACACATGTTCATATAGACCACCTTAATCACGGGGGGCCACTTTTAGCCATATAAGCTTCCAACACCTGACTTGTTTCACATGGATGCTTTACATCATGGAAGTTGCGTGTTCTGACGATTGTGTGCGCAAACTTTGGCGAGAAATCGACCTAGTTGCCATAGTTTAACAGATGTCCAATCTCCCTTACCCCCAAATTCTAAGATCGGAAACGGGCGTTATAGAAAAGGATGCGATAACACATAAAAAGCTGTGTTATCTAAAGTGTTATCAAACTGTTTTATGATCTATGACCATAGGGCTTATTAAAAACATGCATGAAAATTTGCCCATCTTTAGGGTACCGCCTGCACCCCTCTCCCCCCCCCCCCCCCCCCCCCCCCCCCCCCGTCAGCTCATCGGCTAGCACAGGAATCCTCCCGATGAAATGCGGTGAGACAAAATGAAAAGAGGACAAACAAAGGTTGATGATTCCAAAGCTTCTAAAAAAACCCTATTTATCCCTTTCAACATCAAAATATATTATTGAAAAGCGCTATAACCCTTCCTTTAGGGACGAGGAGCTAGGAGGGCGCATTCTTCTTCATCCCATGTCTTCTTTCTTCTTCTTCTTTTCTTCTTCTTCTTCTCTTCTTCTTCTTCGTCTTCTAATTTCTATTTTTTCGTAATTGTTTATGAATATGCTATCTTTTCTTCTTCTTATTCTTTCTTTCTTCTTTCTTCTTCTCTTCTTCTTCTTCTTCTTCTTCTCTTCTTTCTTCTTTTTCTTTCTCTTTCTTCTTCTTCTTCTTCTTCTTCTGTCTTCTTTCTTCTTCTTATTCATCATTATTCATTATTATTTATTATTATTATTATTATTATTATTATTATATTACATATCATCATCATCATCATCATCATATCATCATCATCATCATCATCATCATCATCATCACTATATATTATTATTATTATTATTATATTATTATTATTATTATTATTATTATTATTATTCATCATCATCATCATCCTGATGATGATTATGATGATGATCATGATGATGGCTATAAGTATTATCATCATTATTGTTATCACTATTACTACTGCTATCATCATCATCATCATCATCATCATCATCATCATCATCATCATCATCACCATCATCATCAACATCCTTATTGTTCCCCATGGTCTAAAAGTCATTACCTCCCCATGGTCTAAAAGACCATTGTTGTATTATCATTATTGTTACCATTATTAATATTATAAGTAGTATCATTGTTGTTCTTGTTCTTGCTGTTTTTGTTGGTTAATGATGATGATGATGATGATGTCGTCGTCGACGTCGTCGTCGTCGTCGTCGTCGTCATTATCATCATCATCGTGAACCTCCAAACTTGCATGCTACAGTTCAGGAAAGACAGTGAACAGGATGGATGGCACAAATGTAAGGAGGTCAGATTTTGCAGATGATGTTAACTAATCAGTGGAAGAAGAATGACTTTTAGACCATGGGGAGGTATTCCAGACATTTGGTTCCTGACAGGTAAAGGTGCACTGACCGATGGATTGGGTAACGCCATCAGGGAAGCACGAGAGACAAGTACCGTAAGAAGAGCAGGCCTGGCCAGATGGATTGTTTGTCAATTTACAACCCGAAATATAAAAATACAGTCGAAGCCACTTAAACGAATCGCCAGGAACAGACAAAATTGCTTTTCTTATATCCGGCTTTCGTTATAACCGGCGCGCCGGTGACAGTTTTTCGTTTATTCGTTGATGTTTAGTTCTTTGGTAATTACACTTTTTGTTTTACTTCCAGATGGTTTACAGCTCAGAAACTAAAGATGGTGTATGATCGACGCATGATATTCATTCTTCAAAACTTCGAAATTAGAAATCAATATTCTGCAACAGAAATGTCATATATCATGGTCGTCAATAAAAAAAAACCCAGCATTTATGTTCTAAACTGAACAGTAAGTTAAAGATTCATACGTAAAAAAATGTGTGCACTGTTTCCGAAATTTTAAGTTCTAGCGGATTGTTTACACAATAAAAACAAAATAGGCATGTTCCAGGAGTGGAAAATATTGGCAATTCAAATCATAATATGAACGTCATTTTGCATATGTTTCATGTGTCATGCCGTATGGTTTATCATGTGGGGTTAGAATATATCATTGTTTCACACAAATTACTCTTTTTTTTTTTTTTTTTTTTTTTTTTGCTGTGCCAACCTCTGCGCCACCTCAGAGGCAGTGCACCCACGCCGCTCATTCCGACACCCCGTCCACAGCCACAGCCCGGTCGGCCCCGTCGCAACCCCGGCACCGGCAATCCACACAGGGAGCAGTCAATGTCAAGCCGTCAAGAGGAAACCCACCTGAGGAAACACTGCACTGCTGCCGAGTCACTTCGGTGGTGTTCAGTGGAGCCTGTTCTGATCTAACATACGCAGGACACCACCTACTAAGCCCCCTACTGACGACAATAATTGCTTAGTCGCGGAGCCGGCGTGAGTGAGCTCTCCCTCCGAAGGGCGCCACCACGTCCGTCCAACGACAGCCCCCATGGACTCGCCGATACCGGTGACCCCGACGGAACCAAACCAAAGCCACAGACGATGGAGAGGGCATCGAAACTGAGGTCACCATGAGAGCAGGACATGAAAGGGTCACAGAGCTTGATGATTTTTTTTTTTTCCCTTAATGCTGATCGATGAGAATGAGGGTGATTAAGATGATGCTACGGATTTCCATTTCGGTCTGAGACTACATGACAGGGCTGTACTCTCTACACTTCCTTTCATGATATATCCCGGCGTCAACCAGGCCCGAGAGACACAGGCACCTGCAGTGTTGGTCATGAAATTTGAGCAACTCTCAGAAACGCATCCATTAAGTGGATGAAACTCGACTGTGTGGTCCCAGTCTCCCCAACTGAGTCCGCAGCAAACTCAACTCTGGGTAGGAGCCTTTCGGGGCAGAAAAAACCCACATGACTCTGATGGGATTCGAACCCACGATCTCCCAGCCGGGAGTCCCGCGACGCTAACCACTTCGCCACGGCGGCACACAAATTACTCTTTCCCCACTTCAACTTTGCTTATGAATGATTCGGAGCACAAACATTTCAAACGAGTTGTCAATCACTTTTTTTTTTTTTGCACCGTCTCTAAATTCGTTCCTTTCTTAATATGTTATCCTTGAGCGTCTTATAAGCGTTTAATGGACACACACACACACACACACACACACACACACACACACACACACACACACACACACACACACACACACACACACCACCACCACCACCACCACCACCACCACCACCACCACCACACACACACACACACACACACACACACACCACCACCACCACCACCACCACCACCACCACACACACACACACACACGCACACACACACACACACACACACACACACACACACACACACACACACACCACCACCACCACACACACACACACACACACACACACACACACACACACACACACACACCACACCACACATCACACCACACCACACGCTCACACACACACACACACACACACACACACACACACACACACACACACACACACACACACACACACACACACACACACACACACACAATCCCTATTCCATTCATACCTGCCAATCTGAGTTTGAAATTCCTTCAACACAAGTCCATTATCAGTATGAATGCCACAAAAGCAGTATCAGAATGACGAGCAAATCCAAATCTATGTATCTAGACAACCTGGCTGCAGACCAGTCATTAGGATTTTCCCTATGATTTGCAATGCATTGTTGTAAACAACCGTAACTTTTCATTCGAGTCTGTCCTTGCTATTCCTCCCTGCCTCTCGCAAAATCACGAAATCATCTAGACATAGATCAACTCTTCCCTCAAAGACTGGGAATATCACTGTATCATATCTCATATTATAATCTGAATGCACTTACTTGTGTTGAAAGATTCGGTTTTTTTGTTTTTTTTTCCCCCCCTTGTTGTCC
>JADBJO010004150.1:272401-274901 GCA_016801955.1 Conus betulinus | reverse complement strand
TGAAAATAACTTACTTATTAGAGAGAGAGAGAGAGAGAGAGAGAGAGAGAGAGAGAGAGAGAGAGAGAGAGAGAGAGAGAGAGAGAGAGAGAGAGAGAGAGAGAGAGAGAGAGAGAGCAATGTGAAACAAGATGTATGGCTGCTGACGAAGCCTAAATAAAAGGCGAAAGCTTTTAAGAAAAACATGAAGAGTGTGTGTGGTTGGTGTGCCTGCACCTTTAGTTAGTTTTTTTGAAAACTCAACAAACATACTATGGTATTGCACACCAGCCTTTTTCTGGTATAGCATTCTTCTTAAAACCGAAAAGGCAGAGGAGTCAAATTACCACTTTCCGCGGTCACTGAGGAGAAACAATCAGGTTTCGAAATACCGGTATCTGACCAGGAGTTATATGTTAGTGAGCTTTTCTCCCCATTGGAGATGGTCTCCCTCTGGAGACTATAAGCTGCTGAAGGTTCATTTTTGAGAAGCATTTATTTATTCCCCATTCACCCACTCAAGCACATACTGTCAGTTAGGCAGAATCATCTACCACTGCAGATATGAAGGCTTATCACCCCCCTATTTCTACAATCTGAGACATAAGAGCAAGCTTTGTTTATAATTCAATATTTCTTGCAGTCATTGCAACACCTAGCTGCTCTGTAAGTTGCTGGAATGGTGCTCGGTACTTATCCTTGGAATTTATTGTTTCATTGTAATTTAGTCCCTTGCGGATTCATTCCAAGAACTGGCCCTCAGCACTTGTGTCTTAAGAGGTTATCTTTTTATATTTTTCTACTTTTCACAAGAAAATGTAGCTTGTTTTGCTCTTTCATGATTTTCTTTTGCTTCTTAGGTGGCACCTTTAGTTTTTTTTTTTTGAAAACTCAACAAACATACTATGGTATTGCACACCAGCCTTTTTCTGGTATAGCATTCTTCTTAAAACCGAAAAGGCAGAGGAGTCAAATTACCACTTTCCGCGGTCACTGAGGAGAAACAATCAGGTTTCGAAATACCGGTATCTGACCAGGAGTTATATGTTAGTGAGCTTTCTCCCCATTGGAGATGGTCTCCCTCTTTGGAGACTATAAGCTTGCTGAAGGTTCATTTTGAGAAGCATTTATTTATTCCCCATTCACCCACTCAAGCACATACTGTCAGTTTAGCAGAATCATCTACCACTGCAGATATGAAGGCTTACCACCCCCCCCTATTTCTACAATCTGAGACATAAGAGCAAGCTTTGTTTATAATTCAATATTTCTTGCAGTCATTGCAACACCTAGCTGCTCTGTAAGTTGCTGGAACGGTGCTCGGTACTTATCCTTGGAATTTATTGTTTCATTGTAAGCTCTTTCATGATTTTCTTTTGCTTCTTAGGTGGCACCTTTAGTTAGTTTTTTTTGAAAACTCAACAAACATACTATGGTATTGCACACCAGCCTTTTTCTGGTATAGCATTCTTCTTAAAACCGAAAAGGCAGAGGAGTCAAATTACCACTTTCCGCGGTCACTGAGGAGAAACAATCAGGTTTCGAAATACCGGTATCTGACCAGGAGTTATATGTTAGTGAGCTTTCTCCCCATTGGAGATGGTCTCCCTCTTTTAATTTTATTTATTTGTATATCTAATTAGTATACCCTCTTGTTACAACTTCATAGCTAGTATTACATATGTTATATTTACTAAATTCATTAATGTAATCATTATTCTTTACAATATTTCTAACATTCCAGCTTACCACTTTTCTAGTTTCCTATAACATCACTCCCATTACTGTAGAGTTTCAATCATTATTATTAACATAACTATTGATGCAATTATTAATATACCTATTGGAATCCATTCTTCACATAACTTACATCTTCTATTTCCATCCTGTTCTTCCTGTCCTTCCCCCCTCTCCCTCCTCCCCTTGTGTGTGTGTGTGTGTGTGTGTGTGTGTGTGTGTGCGTGCGTGCGTGCGTGCGTGCGTGCGTGCGTGTGTGTGTGTGTGTGTGTGTGTGTGTGTGTGTGTGTGTGTGTGTTCGTTCGTTTTTTTAATTAATGTCTATCCACTTTATAGTGATCTTAGACAAAAACAGGAGACAAACGAACAGGGAAACAAAGACAAAAAAAAATGTAAAAGGGACCAGTGTATGTGTATGTTGTGTATGTGTGTGTGTGTGTGTGTGTGGGGGGGGGGGGGGGGCATAAATGTATGTGTTGTTTAAAAAAAAATGTCATTAAAAGTGTATGGAGTGTCGAGGTAGTGTAGTATGCTAATCTTTGCATGCATAGTCTATCTAAACAATGAAATACCAGTAAGTGATAATCACTTTAACCCCATTCTAATCTACTGGCACAACGGTAAATTACTTTAGCCTGGATTCATATCTGAACATTTTTAAAGAAACAAAATATTTTAACAAATTGACATAATAAGAGAATAAAAAGAAAGATGACATGGAATGGAGTAATATTTTGGCCACAAATGCAGATGGCATTTTTACAAAATTTGTTTAGTATGCATC
>JADBJO010004150.1:242913-271724 GCA_016801955.1 Conus betulinus | reverse complement strand
GCTAAACCACAATGTGATGGAATCCAACAAAAGTCAATAGAAGAACCATGTAAAGACAAAAAATGAATTAAATGATATATCCCAGATATCATTTCTCCTCTCACTCTTGAATGAGAATATTTTAAAGCTTGTAAGACAGATTTGGAATTGACACAAAATAATATTTGAAATATCGAATTTGGAAGACTAAGGAGATAGTTCAGTGCCATAATAATAGCAATTAGCTCTGCTGTGAATACAGAGAATTTTTCCCAATGTGATACAATTTCTCTCTATTTTTAATGATGGAATAATGAATGCAGCACCTGATAATTGGTTTTCAAGTAGAGAACCATCTGTATATATTTTAAGATTATTTATATAATTTTCATTTATATGTGCCTTGACGTATGTTGGCAGCATGGTTCCATCACTTTTTCTTAAATCTGCATAATTAATATCGTAATTAGCCTTACTAAGTTCCCATTGAAAAATATTACTGTAACTCATTTGAGGAGCTACTGTTTGGGGTTCAACACCAGCATCTGTAAATAATTGGGATGTATAGGAGCCTATAGTTTTTACAGAGTCAAAACTCTGTGCTCGCTTTGGAAAATGCATTTCTGATTTTAAACCAGTTTCCTTGATGCATGAAGTTTGCGTTGAATGACTCCTTAATATATATTTTGCTGAAGCAAGTTTCATATTTTCGGCAAAAGGCAAAATTCCTTTTTCTCTGTAGGTTTTTAACGTTGAGGCATGGACAGGGACACCGAGAGCTATCTTATAAGCTTTGCTATCGATGCTTTGCATCTTTGTTATCAATATTTTGGAGCTGAAAAGAATATTTCCTGAGCATAAGATAATTTTGATCTTACAAGCGCAGTTGCTAAATGAATAAATACCTTACTGTCTTTTCCCACGACTGTCGACTTATCATTTTTAACAAATTTAATCCTTTTCTGGCTTTTGTCAGAATATTTTCTAAATGGTGATTCCAGTTCAATTTAGAAGTCAGGCTTACTCCTAGGAATTTAACAACTTTTTATATTCAAGCGGCATTCCATTTATTTGAAAAGAGGGTAGAGGTTTATGATCATAGCCGGAGTTGAAGAGAACCATATGCGATTTTTCATGTGAAAGAGTAAGTCCGTTTTCAATCATGTATTTGTTGATTTTGTCTAGTTCATTTTGATATAGCTTTTTAATATAATTAATTGATCTAATCCGTTTAAGCTTTTTTTAGAGTAACTTTCATCCATATACAAATATCATCCGCATATTGTGCTAGCTCGACATTGTTTGAGACCACTTTTGGAAGATCATCCATCAAAATGTTGAAAAGGATTGGGGCTATTACACCTCCTTGTGGGATTCCCATCTGTATACGTCTTTGATTAGAGTAGACATTACCAACCTTAGTCTGTAATGTTCTTTCACTTAAAAATGCTTTTATAAAGTTATACATACAGCCTGAAATATCTATTGATCTTAGTTTATTTAAAAGTTTGGTTTGTGTGTGTGTGTGTGTGTGTGTGTGTGTGTGTGTGTGTGTGTGTGTGTGTTTCCTTTCCAAATGCAGGACAATTTAAGACATTCCTCTTATGACATGTGTCTTTCTTCCTGGTTGTTAAACCAGAAAAAGCGATCGTCTTCCGAACACGGATCGCAGGAATATTCTTGAAGGTCGTCGTCTGATTCACACAGCAGCACACTTACATCATCCGTTTGATGGAACACATCCTTCCGAAATACTTTTTGTCTATAGTTTGCTCCAAACTTGTGTCGATGTCCGACTGGTGGATTTCTGGGCCCCTGCTGTTGCGCACCGACGGATCGGGGTGCGAGCACCGAAGCGTATCCTGAATGGGCGTGGATGTGTATGTGCGTGCGCGCGTATGTGTGCGTGCATGCGTGTGTTTATGAGAGTGAATGCATGTGTGTACAAGTGCTCGAGTATGAGTGTGTGTGTGTGTGTGTGTGTGTGTGTGTGTGTGTGTGTGTGTGTGTGTGTGTGTGGGTGTGTAAGTCTGTGTGTGAGTGTGCAAGTTTGAGTGTATGTGAGGGTATGGGTGTGTTCGTATTGAGATGCGTGTGTATTTGTGTATTTATGTAAGTGCGTACTTTTGTGTGTGTGCGCGCGGGCACGCGCGTCCGTATGTGTATGTGTATGTGCGTGAGTACGCGCATGTGTGTGCGCTTGTGTGTATATGTGTATGTGTGCGCGCGTATTTTGGTGTTAATTATGCTTCTTTGCTTTGAATGAAAAAACGTTGGTATTCTGTTCATAATGTTTTCTTAAATGTCAGTACAACTTGAGTTAATCTGACAATAAATTGGTTTCAGTCAGTCAGTGTGTGTGTGTGTGTGTGTGTGTGTGTGTGTGTTGTGTGTGTGTGTGTGTGTGTGTGTGTGTGTGTTTTTCCCTCCTCCTTACTATCAGAATTAATACTTTTAGTACCTTAACTGTTATTAACATTTTTTTTATTTTTATTATTACTTTCATCTATTTATTCTATTACCATTATTACTTCTCAATTATTCATTCATGCATTTGTTATCATTGTTGCTATTATTGTTATTATTATTATTATTATTATTATTATTACAACTTAGGTTCCATTTATTCATTTGTATGATTATCATAAAAATGTATTTTCTAAATATATTTATGTGTGTCATGCTTTTATTGCCTTAACCTTCACTATCATTGTTAGCAGTATCATTCCGTAATACTGCTGCTAGTATTGATACTACCACCACTAGCATTGACATCACCATCGTCTTCGCCTCTGGGACTGTTGCCAAGGCAACGCTACTGTTTAAGAATCGTCTAACCCACTCTCCTCCTTTCTCCCATACCCATACTTATTGACACCAAGAGTGGGAAGCAGTCCTGTCTTAATTCATTTTTTTTTCTCAATATTTTGACCATTATTAGTATTCCTATCAGTAATATTATTATACTCATCATTACGACTGTTACTCACACTTTTTTTTTTTCATTTCCAACAGCCTCGTTCTCATTCAACGCCTTCTTCCTTGCGCTGAACTCTGAAGCGATCAAAGCTAAGTGAATTTTCGTTGTTCTGTTCATTTGTGTCATACCTGAAGAAGACCTAAGAGGTCGAAACGCGTTGTGTTTTGTCTTGTGACTCGTTTGTCCACGTTTCGCTGGGCGGTTCGCTAACATTTATTTAAGATTTGTTTAAACTGTGGAAAGACAGACTCGTTGAAAGGCTTTTTTTTTTTTTTTAAATTGAATATGCTTGTCTAACAGTAACTTCGAATGATCCGAACGGTTTCTTGTCGAGTATCTGTCTAGACTGTATGTAAAGACGGAAGGGAATGCTGGTTAAAACGTGTTAATAGAATCTCCAGTATGTTTCAAATGAATCTTTAAGTTCCTTTTGGAAGACCTTTGATACAAAACTCACAATAATTGATAGGAATTCACTACAGTAGAAAGAAACTCGTGGAGAGCGTGGCAGCAGAGTGTCCTCAGAAGAGAAGCCCCCTTCAAGCAAGTGTTTCGGCCCTTATCTCCTGACACTCTAGGGGGGTTGGGCCACACCCGGTTCATGACTCTGGATGTCCCTCTGCTGCCCCTTTTTTTTCCCATCTTGGGACGAGCCATGGCTGGGATTCGAACCCATGGCCCTCTGGACATGCTCATTTCCACTTGATGACTCGCGCACTAACCACTGAGCCACAGGGAAACCTGATATTTGTAGGAAAGTTAAGCCTTTGAAGTTCACTTTTCTTCCTGCTTGACCAGATCCAGCTTGAACACCTCTCTGCCGCTTCTGCCATTGCTTTCAGGGCTCTGGTTTTTTCACTCCCTGCAACTGAGAGCTGTTTCATGAGGCTGTACAGACGTTCCTACAAACCCCCTAGCTCCATTTCTGCAGTGAGGACTTTGACCTGATAGCCTTCTCTCCTCAGGCTGTTTGCCAGATCAGCATACTTTTCAGTCTTGTAGATTTGAGCTGCCTCCATTCTGTTCTCATATGGCACCGTGAGCTCGATCATGATCAGCTGCTTGGTTGACTGAGAGTGGACTACTATGTCTGGTCTCATGCCACTCTTGCTGATGATCTCTGGGTGACTATTCCATTCTGGGAGGTCTGCTGTGCACTCCCAGTCATCTGCCCCGTCCAGCAGACTCTGCCTGCATGTTCCGAGTGGCACTGTTGTTCTTGGCCATGATTCGCTGCCTCCTGCCGTGAAGAATGTTGCGGGTGCTTTTGGAGTCCTGATTTTCCCTTTTGTGGTGTTGGTACTAGCCCAGACTACTTGTACAATCTCTTTGAGCACTTGGTTGTGCCTCCATGTGTACCTTCCTTGAGCCAGGGCTACTTTACATGAGCTTAGGACATGCTCCACTGTTTGTTTTTCATGGCAGAGGGGGCATGAAGGATCATCTGTTTTTTTCCCCACTTCACCAGGTTTGCATTTGAGGGCAGAAGGTCATATGCAGATCTGAGAATGAAGCTGATCCTGAGAGGGGCCATGTGCCAAATGTCATTCCAAGTGAGACTTCTTTGGAGTGCATTCTCCCACGTTGTCCATTGCCCTTGCTGGCTCTGCTGGACTGCTTTTTGGAGTCTTTTTTGGTCTTCTTCTTCTTTTCTCATCTCCAGAATCATCATGTCTCTTTTGGCTTTTCCTTTGGCCTTTGACCACCATTCAGTTTTGGTCACCCCCAGTCCTTGTCTGTTGGTCTGTGTGTGTCCTGTTATTTCTCTGATCTTGAGACTTTCTTTTGCAGAATCCATCGCCTCTCGAACTTTCCATTTTCTGCCTGTCTTCAGCTCGGGCTTGATTGCTTCAACCACTTTGTCTCCTGAGTCCTCCAGCATGCTTTGAAGTCTGATCTTCCCTGCTTTATATTCATCCAGGATGGATTTCAGTGGTAGTTTTCAGCTTTGCTTGGTGACAGTACAGCGCTATGTCAGTCAGACAGGGTGGGACACCAAGCCATTTCCTTGTGAACTTGTTGATTTTGGATTCCATTGCCTCCACTATGCTGGTGCACAAATGCCGTATATCATCAGAGGCCATAGGAGCTTTGGTGTCAGCATGAACTGCAGACACCAGACCTTGTATTTGCCAGGGAGCCCACACTCGCAATGGTCTCCAAGCCTTCTTCCGACATCTGTTTGGTTTCTTTTGCTCTTCGTGTGTCTTTCAGCGTATCATCATACCATCTTCCAAGGCTCTTGACTGGCTCTTCTGTGACTGTTGGAATGGTCTGGTTGGCAACACTGAAGACCACAGATTCGGCCACTTTTCCTTTCCTCAGTGAGACACTCCATGATTTCTTTAGCTTGAACTTCATTCTGGATGAGACAACTATATCGTCCAGCCTCTCCAGCACGTAATGTGTCTTGTCTTCTTCTCTTCTCTGGAAAATCACTGTAGTGTCATCCATGAAGGCCTTGAGAGGGCGCATCTTGTATCCATCGCCAAGGTCTGTTTGTCTTGCGTTGCTTGTTGCTGCTTTCAAGACGACTTCCATTGCCAACACGAACAGTATTGGGGAAATTGCACAGCCCATTGCAATTCCCACTTCCAAGTTGATCCAATCTGTTGTGTATTCTTTGGTAGAGAACCGCATTGAGAAGCCATTGAAGTACTTCTTGAGCATGTCGCGGATGTTCTTTGGCACATGGTACATCTCAAGTGCCAACTGTATCATCTCATGGGGTACAGATCCATATGCGTTTGCCAGGTCAGGCCACACTACGTCCAGGTCTTTCTTTTCTGTTTTTGCTCTTTGGATTGCGTCCCAGATCATTGAGGCGTGTTCTACACAGCCAGCCAGCCACGCCTGGGATGCCACCTTTCTAGACTGACACATCCAAGTACTTGTTTTCCATGAGGTACTTGTTCAGCCTTGCTGCCATGACCGAGAAGAAGATTTTCCCTTCGACATTCAGTAGTGATATTGGCCTGAACTGGCTGATGTCACTGGAGTTTTGCTCCTTGGGATGTACACACCATCTGCCATCATCCACTGGCCGCTGATCTTCTGATTTCTCCAAGCTGATCGCAGCAGCCTGTGGAGCCCACTCCAGCACCTTGGGATATTTCTTGCACAGCTGGTAAGGTATTCCGTTTAACCCTGGTGATGATTTGGATCTGGCTTTGTCGACCACCTTCTTGATTTCCGCCAACGTTGGAGGCTTGTCATTGAACTGTTCTTCAGGGTTGGTTGGCCACACCAGACCTTGAATGTCGAGTGGTGCTTTGCTCTGTGAGTCAGAATACGTTTTTCCTAAGATGCTGCTCAAGAACTCCTTTGTCCACACTTAGGGTCCCAGATTTTGGCTGCTCAAACAGAGTTCTGGCAAACTGGAAGGGTCTCTGAAGAAGCGCTCTTGTGTCTTCTTCTTTTTGCTCTTCCTCTTCCTCGAAGATTCCGCTTTTCTGAGGGAGCTGTGTTTTGTTTTCAGGTCTTCCCAAAGTTTTTCCAAGCCTTGTTTTTCAGCTGGCAGTGCGGTCTTTATTTGCTTCTTGAGGTTTTTCTTTTGGACCCTGATCTTGTCCATCTCTTCTTGGCCTCTGGATTTCTTTGGAGGTGTTTTTTCTTTGGATAGTTTTTTTGCTCCATAGGCGTCTCTACATGTGGCATACACAATGTCCCCATATGTGGCTAGTTTGTGTTCCAGGGTGCTTTTCCCTATCAGTGCGTCGAGTCTTTGGACGATTTTTGCATCCAGTTTCTCCCAATCTTCAGTCTCGTTTGCTCGTGGCAGGTTGAGTTTCAGGCGCCTGGCATCGAGGGCCTGTGCAAATTCCTCATCCGAACCAACAGCGTGGATGTCCTTGGCACTGTGGTTTAAGTCCTGGCCTTGGTCTTCCGACGTCTTATCTGCTGATACAGTGCGCTGCTGCTCATTCAGATGAGTCTTCACACATCCCATCTTTGTTCTGTGGATCTTCATGCCATGGGTGGTAGCGAAACGCTTTCCACAGCCGCATGGATATTCCATTTGGTCCATTTTCATAGTCCGTTTGGGATTTGCCGTCGTGATTGGTTGAGCACCGATGAATTCATCATTCTCTCCCCCTTTCGGTGAATCCTCGGAGCGTCTTTTCCTTTTTTTTTCGTAGCCACATGTTGAATGGAAAGTGGGGAGCCAGCCCACAGAGCCCTTGGTTCTTGTCTTTCTACATAACTTAGTAAGATTTTGTTCGCAAAAATATTGATGTTTAGGATAAAGACACAGCGAAAAAGAATTTGAGATAAAAACATCAGCCGTCAGTTTGTTCCCACACTGAAAACCTTAAAGGGGATCTCACCCTTTTTTTACAAATCTATTTTGACCAAATACACGGTTTTGGTATGTGGTCGTATTGCGAAACCAAGCCCCGAATCAGCCGCCTGTGCTCTCATCTTGCAGTGAGAGGAGTATTTCCTGCGAATTGGGAAAGCGAGAAGCTAGAACAGGAACAAGAGCCTCGATTTCGATAAAAAAAAGGGGGGGGGGGGGTTCTCGATTGATGACGTCGCTCTTCGTGTTTGGCTGAAGTGAGATGGTGTCTGGTTGCAGAATTATATCAGGACATAAGCAAAGAGTAAGCGTTCATGGATTTTCTGGTGCTTCCAGCCAGCTTAGGCGATTGTGGATAACTTTTGTCACCACAACGAGGAAAGATTTTGTTTTGGGGGGACAGTTATCGTGGCATTTGCGATCGTCACTTCGGAGAGCACAGTTTTGAAGACCAACACACCTGGAAGGTAAAGGTGTTAGCTAGAATTCGGGTCCGAAGACAGCTGAAATAGGATGCTGTGCCAACTATTATAAGAGAAAAAGAATGTATTAAAGCACTCTCTGGTCATTCGCCAGCTGCAAGTGCAAGCCTCAACAGTGTGACACAGATTCTGTCAGAAGCAAGAAAGCCGAACTCAGAGACGTAAAGAAGGTAAGGTTTGTGAAATGTGTGGTTGATCTTTTTGTGTTTCATTTCATTCTCAGTGCATGGTTGCTTGTAAAGATAGTTGTTGGTTTTTTGTAGAGTGTTGGCATCAAACTGAAACATACATTGTTTCTTTCAGTCACAAATGCCAGAGTCATAGTGGCAGTCAGTCAGTCACACTGCCTACTGCCACTGAAACTGTTACATGTTTGTGACTGATTATTTTCCCCTGCTGTCGCTGTTTCCAACAAAACTGAAGTTATGATTCTTATTAACAAGAAAGTGTCCATGTCCACAAATAACAACTTGTTGGACTCAGTGAATAAGTTTTGGTTTTTTATTTGTCAGGACATTGCTGAACATCAGGCACCCCTGCAAGTTCAAGTTTCCAGCCAACAACCTTATGCTTTAGTAAGTGAATTATTTACCAGTATTTAGATGCAGGATGGTGACTTAGTGTGCATTTTAAGATATATGCAGGTGTGGTATGTCTGTATGCTATACACTGCCCTGGTGAGTAAGAGAATAATGAGCTTAAATCTGCAGTGCGGCACGTCACGCATCAGTTTTTAAAATAACAGCCAGAATCTTTGACTGTATATATTGTAGAAGACCCCTCCGATTCTAACTGGCATTGTGGGACTTCAGAATTTAAGTGGAGAGAGTGAGATTCAAAATGAGGAATGTAAAAAAGTGTGTGTGTGTGTGTGTGTGTGTGTGTGTGTGTGTGTGTGTGTGTGTGTGTGTGTGTGTGTGTGTGTGAAAGTGAACAGCTATTGAACAGATTTCTACAGCAGGGAAGGGAATTAGTGTGATGATGCAGTAGATGACAAAATCTTGTTCAAAGGAAAGGGCATTATCTGATCTGATAGATCTAAACAACTGAAGGAACACTTGGTTTATCACATAATCATTTTAAAAGTTTTTTTTCATACTACGGTAATGCTGTGTGTGTGTGTGTGTGTGTGTGTGTGTGTGTGTGTGTGTGTGTGTGTGTGTGTGTGTGTGTGTGAACAGATGTATGTATGTGCATGTGTATATCATGTACTATCTGTGTTGTGCGTACATGTGTATATGTAGCCTACATAATATGGTCAACCTGTAAAATATGTACCTCAGAGTGAAAACATCCGCTTAAAACTGCAAACATGGAGGCCACGGTCAGCCTAGTGGATAAGGTGCTGGACTCATGACCGCAATGTCGGTGGTTCGACCCCGGGTTGGTCTAGGAAATTTTCATGTTGAATTTTTCCTGTTAAAATGACAATAGTTTACCCTCGATATCCACCCTGTCCCGCTGGTGTCAGGTTAAGACGATCCATCCGTCTGCACATCCTTAATCTGGGCGTGGAGTTAAACAAAACTCAGACAAACAAACTGCAAGCATAGAGTGAAAAAAAACCCTTTAAAATATTCATCAAATTACGAACGCTGATTATCATCTCAAGTAAACTTTAGGAGCATCTTTCGTTATCGCCTCGAGGTGTTGGCATATATACGTCACTTGCAGAATCCTAGACACTCGTATCTTTCTGTACTGTGCTCGGCAAACTCCGTGGCGAGTCACGATTTGGCTACTTGCACGACCCGAAACACGGATAGAAGTGACGTACATCGAAACACGCTCGATCATACTATTGAACAACCGAAACATGCTATTTATGGGTGAGGACTACTTTAATGCAAATAAGTTCTGACGAACACACGACCATACAAATCCCTCTGATCCCTAATAACCCTATATAAAGCAAAAGTAACAAAACAAACACAGCTGATGATGTATGTGTGACACTGTCAACTGCATGATCGGTGCTCTACGTACAACAGCCAACGTTTTTAGTCATGTAAAAAACTACTTGTCACAGAGCACTTTCGTCGAAGTGACCAGGGGGTCATGAACATGTCAAGGTCACCAAACGGTGCTGACGCTTATTACGTGCAGAAATGACATTCATAAACTGTACAGGAACAAAAGGTGTTGGTTAAAGCATGAACAGAAAACACCACAACAAAATGGAGCTTAAAGTATACTATGTTTGAACAGCAACAAACAACTGTTCCTCTCGACTGCGTTACAAAACACATCGGAAACGTCACTCATCACAATAAATGTCATGCCTAATCAAACAGAGCGGAAATGTTTTGTGTAAAGGTGCCTGTGAAATAAGGGAATATTTCACACACTTTGCAAGGACTGATCGATAATTTCCTATCGCAGTGCAAAGACGATATTTTATGAATACATTAATGTGCAATAACTTTATCCATGACATAATCCTTCATAAATACATTATCAAAACGAACACACACACACACACACACACACACACACACACACACACACACACACACACACACACACACATAATTAATAATACAGCGATTGAACCTTTCACACCCACAACTGTTAACAAATACACTTGTTTTTCTGTTTTCCTAGAATCACTGTCTATACAAAAATGAAAGAAACTAATACTCGCCAAGTGGCCACTTCATTTCTGGGTCCCGCTCACTCCTTCCATTGCATCTTTTGCCTTCTCTTTTCTGTCCCAAACTGCCATGAATAGAAGTAAAGCAGAAAAATCCAGTGCGAACCATTACACACGTGTCACAAGTTTCAAAGAAGCTATCTATACTCACAGCATATTTTGATTTTTCTTCTTACCAAATTGTTTATTTATATCACACACACACACACACACACGCACACACGAACACACGCAGGCACGCACGAACGCACGTTACACACTAGCTAGCTTGCCACTTTCCTACCTAGCTGCTTATCTTCATGTCTGTCAGTCTGATTACCTATCTGTCCGTCTCTTCATATGTCTGTCTGTCTGTCTGTCTGTCTATCTATATACGCTTGGTACAAATTGTCGCAGCTGAGGCAGTATATGCATAGGCCACAATTCATGCGCAGGCAACCATTTGGGTTGTAACATACCTGCAATAGTGGTAATGAATTTTGAGCAACGCTTCTCAGGTCTGTGACAGGCAGACAGTTGTCGATTTAATGACGTCATTGGAAAAGCTGTGGGCCCGTGTTCAGCTCGTTGTCGACATTTTTTTGAGCAGTTGACACTGCTAAAAATGGATCACACAAGCAGAATAAGTCAACACTGGCTTGACATGGATCACACAGACAGAATAAGTCCACACTGGGCTAACATGGATAACACAGGCAGATTAAGTCGACACTGACCTGACATGGATCACTCAGACAGACAGAATCAGCATTTGCTAGGCTGCCATGGTTCGCATAAACAAATAGAAGAACTCAACACTGATTTGACAATGATAACAAATGCAGGTAAGATAGATTGGGCTGGTAATGAATTCAAAGTTAGATGGGCTGGTGATGAATTCAAAGTTAGATACAACCACAAAACCGAATTGTGATGTGTTAGTTTTTAAATGAAAATGGAAATCACTTAACAACAAAACAAAGAAAAAAAAATAAACAAAACTATATCAACCTGCGTGTGATGAAGAGAATTGGCAGTACAAAAAGAATTGTGCGGGGTCGGAGGAGGGCTCCTTACTTGAATAGTTCACAAATGGACATACATTCTTGTCTCCAGCAAGTCGAATTACTCCAGTTATCCGTTCATTCACATGTCTGTCTTTCCACAATTTCACGCATTTTCTCAACGAAACTCGAAACATTTTCCTCAATCCCCACTGACACAAACAATAAGGCTTATGTTATGATATCAAAATGTTTTGATTATCTATATTTACCGGTGATATTAAATGATTTCGGCCAAGAAGCAAACCCGTTACTCTACCTAATTATATGGAAAACGTTTTATACAGTCAGGGAGTGAAAAAGAGAAAGAATCGATTGTCTCTTTACAAAAAAGTTTACGCCACGATACAGGTCTTCAAACACACACACACACACACACACACACACACACACACACACGCACGCACGCACGCACGCACGCACGCACGCAGGCACGCACGCAGGCACGCACGCACACACGCACGCAAGCATGCGCGCACACACACACACACACACACACACACACACACACCACACATGCACTCACTCACGCACGCACGCACGCACGTACACACACACACACACACACACACACACACACACACACACACACACACACACACACACAAGCGCGCGGGCGCGCGCGCGCGCATACACACACACACACACACACGTGCGCGCGCGCGCGCGCGCGCGCGCGCGCACCCATGCACCCATGCACCCATTCACCCACGCGCACACACACACGCACACACACGCACACACACACACACACACACACACACACACACATACATACTCATACACACACACACACACACACACACACACACACACACACACACACACACACACACTCACTCACTCACACAAGTCGATGGAACTCAGAGAGAGAGAGAGAGAGAGAGAGAGAGAGAGAGAGAGAGAGAGAGAGAGAGAGAGAGAGAGAGAGTCATCGTCTTTTTTGGGTCATCTGAACAGGTGAAGTCTGAACAGGTAGGTACCCCTGATCGTCTTATTAGGATAACCTCAAATGAACATCGTCTTATTGTCTCACTAGGATCATATCTAATGAATATCATCGTATTGACTCAAAGAGATCATGTCAAATGACCATCGTCTTATCGTCTCATTGTGATCATCTGAAATGAACATCGTCTTATCGTCATCATTCAGATCATCTGAAATGAACATTGTCTTATCGTCATCATTCAGATCATCTGAAATGAACATTGTCTTATAGTCATCATTCAGATCATCTGAAATGAACATTGTCTTATTGCCATCACTTCAATCGACTGAAATGAACAATGTATTATCGTCATCATTGCTTACTTACTTAGGCCCATAGCTCAAGGGTGGGCAGAGGCCATCGACAACACTCCACCATCGCACTCGGTTCTGGGCTGCACGCAGAATGCCTGTCCAGCTGGTTCCCCTGCCTCTTTATCACTGTCTCAGTGTCTCGCCTCCAGCTGCTGCGAGGTCGGACTCTGTTCTTTTTTCCCCTGAGGGTTCCATGTCAGGGCTTGGCGTGTGGTGCTTGATGCTGCCTTCCTGAGCGTGTGTCCAATCCAGCCCCACTTTCTCTGCAGAATCTGCTTGGCCGCTGGTGCCTGTCCTGCTTGCTTCCATAGATCTTCATTGTTGACTTATTGTCTGGCCATTTGATTTTGAAGATGCGCCTCAGACAGGTGTTGATGAAAATCTGATTTGTTGTTGTTGTTGTTGTTGTTGTTGTTGTTGTTTGTTTGCTGTATTGCCTTGGTCATTCTCTAAGTCTCGCAGCCATAGAGCAGAACCGACTTCACGTTTGAATTGAAGATATGCAATTTTGTTGACCTTCTGATCTCTCCTGAGGCCCAGATGCTCTTTAGCATGATGAATGCTGCTCGCGCTTTGCCTATTCTTGCCGTGATGCCTCGTTCGGTGCCCCCCTGCTTGTCAACTACGCTTATCAAGTAGACAAAGGAATCTACTTCCCTGATGGGTTCGCCTCCGACTGTGACTGGGCTGCCGCCTGTGGTGTTGATCTTCATCAGCTCGTCTTCTTCTTGTTTATGTTGAGTCCAGTTCCTGCTGATGTTGTCTCAAGGTGGTGGTCTTGTCCTGTCCTGCATCTGCATGTGCCAGGTCGTCAGCAAAGTCAAAGGCATCTAGCTGCGTCCAGAGTGTCCATTGTATCCCATTGTTCCTGCCTGTTGTTGTGGTCTTCATGATCCAGTCGATGACCAGGAGGAAGAAGAAAGGTGACAACAGACATCCCTGGCGCACTCCTGTCTTCATCTCAAAAACCGTCTGACAACCGGCCTGCATGAGCCACCCTGCAGTTCATATCCTGATAGGTGCATCGGATGAGAGAGATGATCTTCTCCAGTATTCCATAGTGTCTCAGTACCTTTCACAGTGTCTCTCTCTATCTACACTGTCGAAGGCCTTTTCATAGTCAATGGAGTCGATGTGAAGGGGTGTGTTTCCACTCCAAGGACTATTTGATGATGATCCTGAGACTGGCGATCTGTTCGGCCGGAAGCCCGCCTGCTGGTCTCGGAGCTTTGGGTCAACTGCTTCCTTCATCTTCCCAATAACACTCTGTTTAGAACCTTGCCTGGCACTGACAGGAGCATGATCCCTCTGTAGTTACTACAGTTGGTATGGTTTCCTCTCTTTGACAGTTTGATGACAATGCCTTCTCTCCACCCTGCTGGGCTGTTCTCTTTTTCCCATATCTTGCCGAAGAGGCTATGCTGTAAGTTGACAGCTATACAACATTTGCTTTAATGCCTTCTGCTGGGATCTCATCAGGTCCTGCTGCCTTCCCATTTTCTGTGCCAGGATGGCCTTTCTGATCTCTGCTTTCGATGGTTTCTCACAGTCGATGGGCAGTTCTGTTTCCGCTGGTGGGATGTCGGGAGGTGCTTCAGGGGCGGGACGATGTAGTAATTCCGTGAAGTGTTCTGCCCATCGCTTCAATTGATCTTCTGTTGTTGTGAGGGTCTTTCCGTTTTTGTCTTTGACTGGCTTACCAGTCTGCTGGAACTTGCACGCCAGCTTCTTTGTTGTGGTGTACAGCTCTCTCATGTTGCCCTGACCTGCAGCATCCTCGCTCTTGTCTGGGAGGCAGTCGATAAAGGCTTTTCTTTTTCTTCACACTTTTCGTCACTTCTTTGTCTGCCTGGTTGTAGTCTTCTCAGGCTTGTGCTTTGCATGACCTTATCTGGCTCATGTTTAGTGTGGCTTTTTCCTTTTTTCAGTTCCTGAATAGTATCATCTGAGATCCACTCCTTGTGTTCTTTCTTCTTCTTTCCAAGTCCATCCTCACAGGTCTCATGCCAAAGTTTCTTGGTATGTTACCACTGGTTCTCGATGTCTGTGCTGTCCTCTTCAAGCAATTCTTCAAGTAGCTGAACCTGTTGGTAAGACTGATATGAAATTTCTCCTTTATTTCTTTTACTGCTAAACAGCTCTACATGATATCTTGTCCTTGCTGCATTTGTTGAAGTGTACTTCTTGAGTCGGAGTCTCACTGTTGTCACAAGCAGGTGGTGGTTTTATGCACGTCAACACCACTCACCACCCTCACATCCCGCCATGATCGCCTGAATTTCCTACTGATGCCGATGTGGTCGATCTGGTTCTCTGTGGTGTGGTTGGAGGATCTCCAGGCCCTCTGGATGCACTTGTGAGGGAAGATGCTGCCTCCTATCACCAGCTGGTTCAATGTGCAAAGGTCTGCAAAGTATTGTCCATTCTCACTTATCTGTCCACGTCCATGTGTCCCCATGATGTCTTCATATCCTGTGTTGTGTAATCCTACCTTGGCGTTAAAGTCACCTGTGACTATTGTGATGTCGTTTACTCCTCAGTTCAGTTCAGTTCAGTTCAGAGGTTTGTTTAATGTCTTTTCATCGGAAGATAATAATAGACACTTGGTAAAAAAAAAAATCTCAACCTTTTGCAATCACTCAACTTATCTCATTCTTTCAAACCCACATCTGATATAAGGATATTTATATAAGTGAAATACCCTCGTTTTACTCCTCTTCTGTCCAGCACACCTTGTACATTGCTGGTAGAAATCATCTGTCTTTTCCTCCTCTGCATCATGTGTGGGAGCGTAGCATTGGATGATGTTCAGCTTGATGTTTTTCTTCTTGGTGCTAAACTTGGCTGTGATGATGTGGGAGTTGATAGTTTCCCAGCCCATGAGTGCCCAATGTGCCTCTGGTGTCAGCATCAGGGCCACGCCTTCTGTATGGGGGGCTCCATCCTCTGTGTGTCCCGAGTACAGCAGCAGCTCTCCTGATGAAAGTCTGAGCGGTCTTGTCTGTAGTCACCTTGTCATACTCAGTCCTGGGACTCCTATCTTGTAGGTCTTCATCTCTCGTGCTGACTGGATGGTTCTGCCTGCTTTGTACACTGTCCCGATGTTCCCAGTGGCTATCCTTGTTGTCGTTCCAGGGATCAGAAGGGGGGTCAGTCTTGCAGCTTCCTCTCGGCTTTCACTGCCTGACGTCATTAGTCTCCAGGATGGAGACCCTTCCTCTGCCAGGTGAATGTCTTGGTTTAATGTTGTCGATGCTTCTGTAACTTGCTTTTTTTTTCTAGGAAGAGGTGTTAGCCCTAAGCAAACCCTTTAACCTCCATGAGAGTTGGTCTACATTAGTCTGACCTCTACCCTTCGACCTGCCCAGCTTGGGTGGCCTCACCAGGAGCCTATGCTTCTGCTGATATAGCTCTCTAGGACATAGAGGTACACAAGCTCCCAAGCCACGACAAGGAGTAGACTGTGTGGAAGATCGTCATGATTGAGATCATTTGAAACGAACATCGTCTTTTCGTCATCATTGAGATCATCTGAAATGAATATTGTCTTATCATCTCATTCAGATCGTCTCAAAGGAACATCGTCTTATTGTCTCAGTGGCATAATCTCATACGAACATCGTCTTATTGTCTTTTTGATATTGTCTCTAATGAATATCGTTATTGTCTCAGTGGAATCATCTCGAACGAATATCGTCTTAGTGTCTCAGTGAGACAGGCTCAAATAAACATCGTCTTATCGTCCTACTGATATCATCTCAAATGAACATCTTACCGTCTCAGTCGGATAATCTCAAATGAATATTGTCTTATCGTCTTATTGAGATCCTCTCAAACGAATATGGTCTTAATGTGTCAGTGGGATCATCACAAACGAAGTTTTATTGTCTCAGTGAGATCATCTCAAATGGATGTTGTCTAATCATCTCTTTGGGATCATCTCAAATCAGAAGCCCCTTATTGTCCATTTTCCATTTCAATGAATTTCGTCTATCACATTCTTGTCTTTTGGAGAGCATGTCAACTGCTAACATTGCTTTATTGTCAAAATCATCTTTGGATCGTATCGCCAATCGTCTCACCAGTATGAGTTTTTTTTTTCGGGTTTCTTCTTACTGCATTTTGCCTCATCGGGGCAACACCTGTGATATGTATCTTTCCTCGTCGTGGAAGAGTAAGTGCCTGCACTGAAGTCTGTATTCGGTATAGGACCCCAGAGAAGACCGTTGCCAACCGACATGAGGAGGCGCTGCGCTGTCACTGCCAGTTCCCATGATAAAGGGGGCCAAGGGGACGTCACTGCTGAGACATGAAGGAACAGTCAGGAACCTGAGCCCTGACCAGGCAGTCATGGACAGAAGACAATGGTGTCCACCTGTTTCGTACAGACTGGTAACACCCAGAACAACCAGGTTGGAATAGTCAGTCTTAGTGTGTGTATGTGTGTGTTGTGTGTGTGTGTGTGTGTGTGTGTGTGTGTGTGTGTGTGTGTGTGTGTGTGTGATTGTGTGCGATATTTTGGTGTGTTTACAATACCTGAATTTATTTTTTTGTATATGTAATATATGCTATCATAATCATTTAATTCTTCAGGAAGTCTGAGTGTCAGACATCATTTCTCTGCTCTTTTTGCCGTCACACACACACACACACACACACACACACACACACACACACACACAAACACACGACACTTTTCTCTTTTAAAATGCTTCTTATGGTCGCACTGATCGCACTATGACCCCTTTTGACCCGTGAAAAAGGGTTCACTGGGACACACACCTCAAACGGTGACTGCCAGCCCTGACACAGCTGTGTGTGAACAGCTTGAGGGCTCTGTACACATGCTATGCTGCTGTCACCTCTCGTACGTTAGGCAGGTTCAGCTGAGTGTGGTGTGTAAATTATGGCCTTTAACTGTGTTTCGTTCAAAATCGCAGCGTCATTTGTATTTTGTATCGTTTCTTTTCCAAATTTTCAAAATATTTTCCTAACCAGAAAGAGAAAAATCATTTATGACATCTTTCATCAGCTAATCCTGCTGCATCTTTCCCTCTGGACTTCAAACAAAAGAAAAAAGGATGAAGAAAAAAATAGTGATAGTCCTACCCATGGAAGTTGATGTCAGCTTCAGGCATGGCATCTCGGTCCCTTTCTCCTCTATGGTGATAATGATCATGAATACTTATATAGCACCTATTCTTGGCTATACGCCAAGCTCTAAGCGCTTTACAATCACTCGTGTACACAACGGGCTGCCTACCTGGGTAGTGCCGATTGAAGAGCTGCCAGCTGGCACTTCATTCAGTCGTTTCCCGTGTCATCCAGTCAGTATCGTTCAATATCGATCACTCATTTTCTTACTTCCTTCATTCTTTCAATTTCTCACTCAGGGTGCATGCTATGTGTGACGTGTCATCCATACCAACGGCCAAACTGGCCTACTCTTCCGAATGTTGGTGATGGGATTGTACGTGTGTGCAAGATGTTATGCGTGCGTTCACACACGGAACCTCGGTTTATAGTCTCATTCGAAGGACTGTATGGGAAATGGAGTCAGAACCAATGTTAACTCCGAGGAAAAATCCCCATGTACCGAAACGCCCCAGCGGAGGTTCGAACCCGCAACCCCAGGATCACCAAGATTGCGAGTCAGGCGCTCTACCAACTGAGGCAGGCGTTGTATATGTGTGGTGACCTACATGCAACAGGTTTTGTGTATACATGGTGACCTTCATGCTACAAATATTGTGTGCGTGTGGTGACCTTCATGCAACAAGTATTATGTATGCGTGGTGACCTTCACGCTACAGGTGTTGTGTATGCGTGGTGACCACGCAACAGGTATAGTCTACGCGTGGTGACCTTCATGCTACAGATGTTGTGTATGCATGGTGACCTTCACACTACAGCTGTTGAGTACGTGTGGTGAACTTTAAGCTACATGTGTTATGTATGCGTGGTGACCGTCATGTTACAGGTATCGCGTATGCATGGTGAATTCCATGCTACCTGTGTCATGTCTGTGTGTTGACCTTCATGCTACAGGTGTTGTGTGTGCGTGGTGACTGGCATGCTACAGGCATTTTGTATATGCAATGAACTTCATGCTCCCTGTGTTGTGTATGCATGGTGACCTTCATGCTGTGGGTGTTGTGCATGCGTGGTGTTCTTCATGCTACATGTGTTGTGTGCGTGTGTGTGTGTGTGTGTGTGTGTGTGTGTGTGTGTGTGTGTGTGTGTGTGTGGTGACCTTCACGCTACTTGTGCTATGTATGCATCATGACCAGGGAGCAGCTAGGTGTGTGTTAAGTGGTCAGGGGATGGGGGGGGGGGGGGGGGGGCAGGGAGCAAATTACATTTTTGATTTTCAACCTTGAAAAGGACCTGTGTGGAGTCTCCTTTAAAACTGCATGATATAATGAAATGTACCAAAGGAGACTTTTACATAGGCTGGAAAAAAAAAGTTACTGAATTTGTAGGCCGGAACTATGACCTCCCAATGCTTAACATGAAACTGAGGTGTTTGTCGTTGACCGAATCCTACCCCAAGTCGATGAAAGAGTCTGCATGGAGTAGTTAATCCGTTAGAACTCCTCTTGAGAGAGAGAGAGAGAGAGAGAGAGAGAGAGAGAGAGAGAGAGAGAGAGAGAGAGAGAGAGAGACAGACAGACAGACAGACAGACAGACAGACAGACAGACGAGACAGAGACAGATACAAAGACAGAGAGAGAGAGAGCTATTGAGATTGTGGAAAACTTTGAGGTCACAAACCGTTGCCTTCCCTACTGGAAAGCTGTTTTCGTCTGGAAAAGCTTTTCTTGTGAATGTATTCCGATTTGGTAGTGTAGTTAGAGAAAATCCCTGTGAATTGCACGCGGTTTCTTAAAGCTGATTTATGGTTCCTTGGAAAGAATTTCCGACTGTAACACACTCGCCTTCCCACCTAAGATTAAACGGTAATCCAACGGCCTCCGGGTATGTAGACTCCTGAGTTTCCTGCCTGCTGACCCCATTTCAGGTCATTCTCATGAATTTCACGAGCGAACGGGAGCTGTTGAGAAGGTCTTTGATTTGACTTATATCTGATGCCCAACTGTTAGACTTGTGTTTGTAGTTTGCTGTTTACTGAGTGGGAGGAATTCGGCAAGATTTGTATGTGTATTATCGCCTCATATGCCACAGACACCAATTCCGACAAACAGACGACGAAAGCCCCCCCCCCCCCCCCCCCCCCCCCCCCCCCCCCCCCCACACACACACACACACACAGTTACCATAGAGCTGGTCACCTTAATTAAAGTGCAAGCGGGGTACCTCTTGTTACCTTCATGAAAAAGAATACGCGCAAATAACTCCAAAGGAATGCTGCTTACGACACCTAGTTACTTATCAGATATAACAAGAGAGAGTACACAAAGAGCAAGGAAGAGATGCCTATTTGTTTTCCTGTTTGTTTGTTTATTTGTTTTATTGTTTACTGTTCCCTGCCTGATTGAAGATTTCGTGGTCACGTTAAGTTTTCAGAACTTCATTATTAAGCCTCTTTGTTTTGTTCAGGAGTGTGGGGTACATTCGTCAGGGTATAGACTGCAGCCTATATATATATATATATATATATATATATTATATATATATATATATATATATATATATATATATATATATGCCTGCGATAGGACTAACGGACGGAAGAGCATAAAAAGAAACGCAACAGCAGCAATTGGTCACCTGCCTTTACTATTTTCAAAACATTGTACATTTTCAGGTAACTGCAAAACACCTTTAAAGTAGAGATGATTGAAACATAATGGCTTATCTGATTTTGCGTTGAAAAAAAACAGTGCCAAAAAGTCATTACAGAAGAGCTCACACCTTTCGAACGTCAGTAGCGTGTGTGTCCTCCCTGAGCAGCAATCACACCTTGAAGTCGCCTGGGCAGGGATCGCAGCAGACTGCGGATGACGCGCAGTGGAATGGTGTCCCACTCCTCCTGAAGAGCCTGGAACAACTCTCGTTCATTTGTAGGGGCATTAATTAACTCGGGCACGGACTCGGCGATCCAACTCATCCCAAATGTGCTCTATTGGGTTTAAATCCGGTGACATAGAGGGCCAAAGAAGGAGATTGACGTTGTTGGCAGCCAGGAAATGTCGTGTTAAGCGGGCTGAGTGTGGCCGAGCATTGTCATGCATGAATGAATATGGAACCAGGAGCAGCCAGGAGTGGAAGAACGTGAGGCGGGAGGATTTCTGCAATGTAGCGCTGAGCATTAAGTCGTCCCTGACCAGTACTAGGGGGCTTCTGCCACTGAAATTGATGGCTCCCCATATCATTACCCCTCCACCACCATGGGGAGGTGCCTGCCTGATCAACACAGTTCTGTGCATAGCGTTCATTCGTTCTGCGATAGACCCTCCTCCTCCGGTCATGGCGTTGCAGCAGGAAATGTGATTCGTTGCTGAATGAAACCTGTCTCTATTCACGATGAACAGCCCAGGGAAGATGTTGCATGCACCATTGAAGTCGTGTGCCTGGCGATGACGCTGAGTCATAACGGGTCCTCGGACAGGTCTTCGAGCCCTCCTTCCAACAGCATGTAGACGATTGCGTACGGTTTGCCCGCTTACACGTCTGTGGCCAGGGATGGCCTGGGCTGTAGAGGAGGCAGACAGGAAACGATCCCGAACATGGCGGAGCGTGATGTAGCGATCTTGGGCTCGGGTTGTGCACCTTGGCCGTCCTGAACGAGGTCGATCTGCTGTTGACCCCGTCGTTCCAAGCCGGTTCCAAAGCTTACTGATGGTGCTTCTGGACACATTGAAATGTCTGGCAACAGCTGCTTGACTCTGCCCCGGCCTGCAACCGGCCTATCGCATTTTCTCGTTGTTGGCTGTTCAGATTTGGCATTCTTTCCTTTCGTTTCTGGTTTCATTTTTCAATGGAGCCAAACCCTTTTTATACCCTGCTATTGAGGTGTTGTCAGCATTGTATTCTGTGCTTTGCACGTGAATTTCCCGTCTGCAAATCCGTCGACAGTCGAAAGTTTACAGCACTAGATTTTAGCCCACCAGCACGTGTTTATCGCACGGCATGCGCTGAACTTGTACACCGACATGGCAGAGGAACGGGTGAATCAATTCTGCTATTTGTCAACATCATTCATGGTGGGAAGGCATTTTGTTTGACAGTCCTTGCAAGCCTGCACTTATTACACGTGGCGTAGCTCTCTTTTAAACTTTTCTCCCCCCCCACTCCCCCCCGCTCCATCCACCCTAACCTGTCATCGTCTGTCCACCGTAGCTGGCTGACATGATCGATGTTTTCTCAAGATGAGTTTTGACGTGAATGACTGTTTTTTTTTTTTCCTTTGGTGTGGTAGATAGAGTCATATATACCAGCGTTAATTTGAACCGTATGGTGTGGTAGATAGACTCATTTATACCAGCGTTAATTTCAATCACATACTGTTGCAGATAGTCAATTATACCAACGTTAATGTGAATCATATGGTGTTATATATAGAGTGATTTATAACAGCGTTAATGTGAATTATATCGTGTGGCGCATAGAATGATTTACACCAGTGTTAATTTGAATCATGAGGTGTGATAGATAGAATCATTTATACCAGCGTTAATTTGAATGATATGGTGTGATAGATGGAGTCATCTGTACCCAACATTAATTTCATTTACATGTTGTTATTGATAGAATCATTTATACCAGCGTTAATTTGAAACACATGGTGTTATAAACAGAGTCATTTATACCAGCATTAATTTTAATCATATGGTGTTATAGATAGGCATTTATACCAGCGCCAATGTGAATCATGTTGTGTGGTAGATAGAATCATTTATAACAGTGCTAATTTGAATCATATGGTGTGGTAAATAGAGTGATTTACACCACTGTTGATTTGAATCATAATGGTGTGGTAGATAGTCATTTATACCAGCGTTAGTTTGCAACGCCTGGTGTGGTAGATAATCAGTTATACCAGCGTCAACTTCAATCATATGGTGTGGTACATAGAGTCATTTATACCAGCGTTAATTTGAACCATATGGTGTGGTAGATAAATTCATTTATACAAGCGTCAACACGAAACATACAGTGTGGTAGATAGAGTTACTTATATCTGCATTATTTGAATGATATGGTATGGTAGAGAGAGCAATTTATACCAGTGTTAATTTGAAACATTAGGTGTGGTAGATAGAGTCATTTATACCACCGTTAACTTGAAACATATGGCGTGGTAGATACAGTCATTTATACCAGCGTTAACTTGAATCACATGGTGTGGTAGATGGTCATTTATACCAGTGTAATTTGAATCATATGGTGTTGTTGACAGAGTTATTTATACCAGCATCAATTTGAATCGTATGGTGTGGTAGATAGAATTTTTTATATCAGCGTTAATTTGAACCATATGATGCGGTAGCTAGAGTCACTTACGCCAGCGTTGATTTGAATCATATGATGTAGTACGTAGAGTCATTTATTTGTACCAGGGTTAATTTGAATCATATGGTCTTATAGGCAGAAATTTGAATCATATGGTCTATAGATAGAGCCATTTATACCAGTGTTGATTTGAGTCATATGGTGTTACACATAGAATCATTTAGACCGGCGTTAAATTGAATCATATGGTGTGGTAGATAGAGTCATTTATAACAGCGTTGATATGAATCACATGCTTGCTGAATGTCCTGGTTGGAACTCAAAATCTTCAGAACTGACAGTTTTCCTTTCCTGCCAAAATTGCTGACAGAATCACAACCAGTGTGGGCATGCATTCCAGGAAGCCAGTGCAAACAAAAAGGTTCAAGAGAAGGTTCAACTTTCCCCAACGTCTATCAGTTGCATACGGTTGCCCGTTCCACTCTTCTGGTACAGCAGTGTTTTGATAGCACTACAGAAAGCTATGTTCAAGTCTAGAACGTCTGTGTCACAGGAACTGATCACAACAGCCTAATAGCCATCTTGAGCAGCGTGAGGGGCATGAAGAGGAAGACAACTATTGGCTTCTCCCTGGGCACACTGGACCTAAAGCACCTCACGACATGTGACTGCTGACAGATTGAAGCACTTCTCCTCACAAGTGACAAAGACAACTTTATGAAGGTGATCAAGTCTTTCACAGTACTTTCTGTCCCTTATTGCTTGGACCAGAAACTTGATCAAACCAACCTTGTTGCTCTCTTGCACCCCTGTTTGCTCTTTCGTTCTACTTGATGGAAAGCCTTCTGTAGGTGTTAAAGACGATGTCTGCTCTGGTACTGACTGACGCTTTACTGATGGCCATGGTGAAAGTGCGTTCAGCTTCTTCGTCAAATGTTAGCTGTTGGCCATCAAACTTCGCTCGCTGCACAAGGGCCATTCCCTCAATTATAGTGGCAGAGTGGGCAGGAAGAGTCTCAACCAGTGGAGCATTGTTCTTGATGTTTGTGGCCAAAGCAGCCTAGTAGGTTTTCCTCAGGCTTCCATCAGGCTTAGCTAGTGACTAAGGCAGTGGCCCAAAATAATAACACATCAGGTCTTTCATGTTGAGGTTTCTGCTCTGCCCCATGACAAGCATTCTCTCAAACAACCATTTGTGAGCTTTTAAGATGCTTTTTTTTCTGCCATCAGCGCATTTTTTTTTCTGAGGATCCAAATGTCTTTAACGAGACCTTCTTCATGGAATTATGAAATTACTTTGTATGTTTATCAGATTCCAGCCTTCCTGTTTTTGAAAGCAGCATAAGTATGCGGCCAAAAGGAATGGATTCTGTGAGCTAAACAGCAAAGTTGCCCTCTTTGAATGCCTGGTGTACTTCTGGTTGTATTCAGTGTTTGTTTTTATGTCCTCTATAGCTTTTTCCAGATTTTTTTTTCCAGAGGACATAAAAAAAACAAACACTGAATACAACCTTTGGAAAAATAGCTATGAAGTTATCCAATGGTTCAAGGAACTTAACAAACAGAAAAACACAGTGTTTATTACTTTTGACATGGTGGATTTTTATCCATCTATAGATGAGGAATTGCTTACCAAAGCTTTCAAATTTGCTAACAAATACACAAACATAACAGAGGTTGAGATGGAAATCATCTTCCATACTACGAAAACCCTACTCCACAGCAGTAATGATACTTGGATAAAAAAAAAAAAGCAAACATTCCACATTTGATGTCACAAATGGTTCATGTGATGGTGCCGAAACATGTGAACTAGTTGGTCTATTCATGTTATTCAATATACAGAAAACACTTTGTAACAGGTTGGTTTGTACAGAGACGACGGCCTCGCCGCGCTAAACAATAAACCAAAAACCATTGAAAATAAGACAAAAAGAACTTTGTAAAATCTTCCAAAGCCATACCTTAAAAATCACAGTAGAAGCCAACAAGAAGTAGTAAACTACCTAGACATAACGTTAGACCTTAATAACCATGTGTACAAACCATATAAAAATCCTTACGACATACCCATCTACGTAGACATCAAAAGTAACCTTCCACTTTCTATTCTAAAAACCATACCCAATGGCATAAACAAAAGACTATCTAACCTGTCATGCAACGAGAAAGTATTCAACAGTGCAGCAATTGAATACCAAGAGGCGCTGAAAAAAACTGGCAACAACTACAAACTACAATATAACCCAGATAATAACATGAATGGTAATACGAAAAACAGGAAAAGGAAGATCATATGGTATAATCCCCCATATGATGATGGAAGAATAAAGACTAACGTAGGAAAAGAATTCTTTAAAATTCTTATAACATCATTTCCAAAAGAGCATGTACTATCTGAAATGCTGAATGAATAAAAATACCATCAAGCTATCATATCCATGTATGCCCAACCTCAAAAACATAATTGACTCATCTAACAAAACTAAAGGCAACATAGCCTGAATAACAAATGTCTTTACAATTATATTGTACACCAAGCCACAGTAACAACAGATAGTGACAAAGAAACATACATAGGGATTACTGCAAACCATTTTAAAAAACAGATATGCAAACCATAAACAGTCCTTCAAAATGAAAAATATAAAAACCAAACAGAACTAAGTAAAACACATTTGGAAACTTAAAGATAATATATAGACTACAATATACCATGGAAAATTATAAAAAGAGCAACACCGTACAATAATATCTCTAAAAATGCAACCTATGTTCTACAGAAAAGTGGCTGATATTATGCAAACCTCAAGACACAAGGACAACAAGCTGTCGTGGTTGTAAATGAAATTTTCGGCTTTATTTGCCTTCGTCAGCACATGACATCCTCCCTGAGTGCCAGCAGGTAAGGTAGTGAGGGAAGAGACGTAAATATTTCAATATGACGTAATATAAAACAAATTACGTACTAGAATGATACGTAACTCGACAGACGTGTCACAGGTAGTAATCTGATGAATGAAAGCTCTGTGTGTGTGTGTGTGTGTGTGTGTGTGTGTGTGTGTGTGTGTGTGTGTGAGTGTGTGTGTGTGTGTGTGTGTGTGTGTGTGTGTGTGTGTGTGTGTGTAGTCTTCAATTTAATGTCTATTCACGTTATGTGGTCTAGACACACAAAATAGAAGAACGCAGCAGCACTTGAAAATATACCAAGTAGCATCCAATAAAGATACAGCATCTGGGTCTCTTTACAGGTATGTAAAAATCGGACCCCGAGTCAATGCCATTGTCACATATTATTGAGGACTTACTTAAATTTCATCCAGGGAAGATTCAGCTAAAGCAAGTAAAGTTAAAAAAAAAAAAAAAAAAAAAAAAAAAAAAAAAAAAACGGTTCACATCTTAGTACTTTCTGCATATTTGATATCTTTTTCGCCACAGCTTTATTTTATGTCATTTGTAAATTTTGTTTTAAAACCATTAAGTTTAAGTCTGTGGATCAAAGAGGTTATGACCTTACATGATGTGTGTGTGTGTGTGTGTGTGTGTGTGTGTGTGTGTGTGTGCGTGCGTGCGTGCGTGCGTGCGTGTGTGTGTGTGTGTGTGTGTGTGTGTGTGTGTGTGTGTGTGTGCGCGTGCGCGCGTGTGTGTGTGTTTGAGAGAGAGAGAGAGAGAGACAGAGAGACAGAGAGAGAGACAGTGAGATTGTTTTGTTAAATCATCCTCATAACTTTATAATATGTGTCAGTTTTCAGGATAGCTCCCCCCCCCCCCCCCCCCCCCCCCCCCCACCCCCCCCCACTCCCTACACACAAGGGAAAAAAAAAATAAAAGGAAGAAAAAAAAAAAGGGGGGGGGGGGGGGGGGGGGGGGGGGGGGGGGGGGGTTATAAATACGTCGTTCAGGTCATCCAGGACGGAGAAGCAATCAGGCTCCGCTACAAAATGATGGTGAAGCATATTGTTACAGGAGAAGTAATCAGGCTTCGAGACAAATGATGGCCAAATATGTTACAGAAGTATTCGGCCTCCACAACAAAATGACGGTGAAAACATTTTGTTTCAGAGAGAAGTATCAGACTCTGCTGCAAAATGACGGAGAAAACATGTTGTTACAGGAGAAGTACCCACGATCCACAACAAATGATGGCGAAAACGTGTTCTTACATGAGAAGTATCCAGGCTCCACCACAAATGATGGGAGAAAACAACATGTTGTTACAGGAGGAGTGTTCAGAATCCACAGCAAATGATGGCAAAAACATGTTGCTACAGTAGTAGTATCCGGGTTTCACAACAACATGATGGTGAAGACATGTTGTTAAAGGAAAATTATTCAGGTTCCACGACAAAATGATGGCGACGACATTTTGTTACATGAGAAGTATTTTGGCTCCACAACAAAATGATGGGCGACGACAGTATTTGTTACACAACAAAATGTTGGTGAAACATACTGTTACAGAAGAAGTATGTTTGGGCTCCACAACAAAACGATGGCGAAAACATTGTTATGGAAGAATTATTCGGGCTCCACTACAATGATGGTGAGAATATGTAGTTACAGGAGAAGTATTCAGGCTCTACAAGAACTGTTGGCGACAATACGTTGTTACAGGAGAAATATTCGGGCTCCAGAACAAATGATGGCGAAAACATGTTGTTACATGAGGTTCCGTAACAAATACTGGTGAAAATCTGTTTTTGCAAACACGTATTCAGGCTCCGCAACAAATCGATGGTAAAAACATGTTGGTACAGGAGAAATAGTCAGGGATCTCAAGGTACTCTGGCTCCATAAAAATGGTTGCTGGCGACGTGTTACTGTAGACTGTTCAAACCCAGTGGATGTAGTGTCTGATCTTACTTTTCTTCATCATTGCAGTGAAAGTCACAGATTGTTATCATGTATTTTTGTATACAATTGAGAGTTATTTATCATTAGCAGAACACATTAGTTCACTCACATACAGACAATGGAATCTCAGTTGTAACGTGTGTTATACAAATGTTCACATTCTATGAACCAACAGAAAAGGATTGTTGTTGCCACATTGGGGAAAATCCATAAAGTTGTCACATTCTGTGAAACAACAACAACAACAACAACAACAACAACAGCATTAATGACTGTTACCACACTGGACGGAAAAAAAAAATCCCTCAGATTTTCACATTCTGTGAAACAACAGATAAGTATGATTGTTGCCACCCTCAAATATCACACTGTTTGACAGAACAGATAAGGTTGGTTTGTTACCACAGATGGACTATAAAAAAAAAGGGGGGGGGGGGGGGGGGGAGGGCGGGGTTGGTGGTGGTGGTGGTGGTGGTGGGGAATCAAATAAAAAAAGAAAATGCTCGACCATTAAAAAGAGAAGAGAAAAGTCTCCAAAGGATATCAATTTTGTTTGTCAACCTCGTAACACAGCAGTCCACATGATGGCACAAAGGCACCCAAATACATGTACGTGCAAGCAGTTCTGCGAAACTTCTGCTTTGATTCTGTCCGATAGGTACCACACACCTCTAAAATTCTGAATATTACACTTCTCTTTTGAAGCCAGTATGGTTTCCAGTATTGACGGTGCAATTTGATATTCATCTGCTATTTGCTTTCTTCTGTTTTGCTGGATTTCTCTCATCTAATTCAATGA